>APFE030940203.1:1015-33550 GCA_000404065.3 Pinus taeda
CTTCGGGGGCGCTGCCCCCGAAACCCCCCGCCAGGGGGGGGCTCCCAAAGGTCGCAGCTGCCCCCCCTGGACCCCCCTGCAGTGAATATTTTACGGGCGGCGTTGCCGCCCCCATTTTGAACTGGGGTCCAATGTGGTTGTACTTTTGAATATAGAAGATAATCATGCTCCACACCCAACAAGGACTGCTCCAATAACATAGTTAGAGGCATTTATCTCGATCTCAAATGGTTGTTACAAGTCTGGTAATGTGAGCACTGGTGCAGAGAAGAGGCGATGTTTCAACTCTGTGAATTCCTTGTGTTGAGATTCAGACCAAAATAATTTTTCTTTCTCTCCTCCTTTGGTGACTTGACTCAAGGGTCAAGTGATATGAGAGAACCCTAACACGGACCTGCGATAGAAATTGGCAAGACCTAGAAAGTTGCGGACCTCTGTCAGAGTGGTTGGGGTTGGCCAATACTGAATGACTTGGATCTTGGCTAGATCCACATGCACCCCCCGTTCATCAATAATGTATCCTAGATACTGAACTTGGGTCATGCCAAAAGTGAATTTTTTAAAATTGGAACACAACTTGCGTTGTTGTAGTGTTTGGAGAACCTGTCCGATGTGGTGGAGGTGCTCTTCCCAACTCTGGCTGAAGATCAAGATGTCATCCAAGTATACCACTACAAATGAGTTGGTGAATGGCCATAAGATTTCATCCATAAGCCTCATGAAGGTTGCAGGAGCATTCGTCAACCCAGAAGGCAAAACCAACCATTCGAAAAGGCCCTCCATGGCTTTGAAGGCAGTCTTCACACATCAGAGGGTTCAATTGGTACCTAGTGATATCCAGACTTCAAGTCGATCTCACTGAAATATTTTCCCCCCTTGAGTTGGTCTAGAAGGTCATCAATCTAAGGTATCAGGTATGTATTTCGGATAATGATTTTGTTCAGTGCCTGATAGTCAATATAGAGTCTCCAAGTCACATCCTTCTTCTGTATCAACACGATCGGTCTCCCACAGGGCGACGAACTCGACCGAATGTGACCTTTCTGTAGTAGCTCCTAAATTTGCCTCTTGATTTCATCATTCTCCAGAACAGAGCACCGATAGATTGGTCCATTGGGTAACGACACACCTGGGGTCAGATCGATGGAGTGCTTGACCTGATAGTGTAGAGGCACCCTGCGGGGGAGGTGAAGATGTCCTCGTACTCCTCTAAGATCTTGTCCATCGGTCATTGTCATGCTGAGGGGCCTTGTATTGAGGTCATAGCCATTGTCTTCTTCTTTCCTTGAGGGTGTATCATCAGGAAAACAAATTTCCCGGTTTTTGAAATGAGCTAATTGCATTATTTTGCAGTAACCAGAGAGATGGCGGTAGTTTCTACCTCCGGTATCCTGTACAACTTATTTCCCAATGTAACAATAACAATGTGAGGCCTGGACTCATACACAACATGTTAGTTCCACAAGTATGGTTGGCCTAATAATACATCACAAACATCAAGGGGAGCAATGTCACATAATACCTCATCCGTGAAGGGCTTGATGATGTATGGAAGGTGACATTGTTGGCTCACGCGCAGATCTCGTCCTTGGTGAAGCCACCCAATGGTGTATGGTTGTGGGTGTGATGTGGTCGATAAGCCCAACCACTTCATGACCTCTGCTGCAATGAAGTTCTTTTGGCTCCCACTATCGACAATGAACTGTAGCGGGGAACCCTTTACCCACGTCTGGGAGTGGAAGAGACACTCCTCCTTTGAATCTTCAAGTTCCTCCTTCTAGATCTTTGTGGTGGCGACAGTGGCGCTGGGCTCCGCATCAATAATCTGCTTCCCTTTATCATTCCCCTTGTCAGGTTCTGACTCAGATTCGGAACATGCATCTGGTTCTGAAGCCTTCAGTTCAGTCACCAGTGATTGCTTGGCCCGACACTCACTTATGTTGTGGGTGGAGCTCTTATGGAACTCACACCACTTTCTCGTGTCCTTCTTCAGCTTAGCAGTGTTGTCCTTTGCTTGTAGCTTTGGCAGGTTGTCCTGGGTCATCCCGCCTTGGCTTTGTCCTTTGTTCTACTGTTTGGGGGCACATTTCCCTTGCTTTAGATTCACAGATCCAAAGTCTCGCTTCTTCTGTTTAAATTTATGCTCAATCTTGACTGTGTATCGGTACGCCGTGCCGAGCGAGGAGATGTCCAGGAACTCCATCTCATCTTGGATGTATCTATGTAGGTGGTCATTGTACTTGAGTACCAAATGTTTCTTAGAATTCTTGATACCCAACTTCGTGTGAAGGGTATGAAAAACATTGGTAAACTTTGGCACATCTTGGTCCCTTCCCTGCCGCAGTGTGGTCCACTTTATGTATTTGTCCTTGTAGCTCCCGATAGGGTAGTATTGCTACTTGATGGCATCCCAGAATGAATTCAAAGTGGGAGCAGTTGAAAACAATGAGGTCATACTTTCATCCTTCTGCTCACAATAGGTTTCCCACCAGTCCTTGACGTTGGGGGCGACTTTGAGAAGAGCAAAAGTAATATTTTCTCAGCTGGAAAAATCATGACCAGAAAATATCCTTCTAGTAGACTCAACCATTTATCTATTGTGTCTGCATCTATTTGACCCTCAGATATGGGAATGTCAAAGTTTACTTGTAGCTTAAAAGGTGTGGAGCCTCCAGGTTGGCTGTTGGATGTGGATGTGCCGTCGGTGGGCAACCGTTGAAGGATTTGGGCAAAGTTATCCATCATTGCATTCCTTTGTTTCTCGAGGGCCTCCTCGAGCAATATTTTGATAGGATATCCTGCTCCCTCGTGTTTCTTTTCTTCCCCCATGGGAAGCCATTGGGATTTCTGAGGCTGGTCTTGCAAAGGTTCGACTAGTTTGAGCCCTAACTCCTTATATCTCGACCTCGTTGGGGACATAAAAAGAAAACACAGAGAAAGAGAAGACCCCTCTGATACCACTGATTCGAATTTAAACAGGAACACAACAAATTACATATATAACCATAAATACAAAGATGCAGCATAAATAACACTATCTTTCATTAATATCAAATAATGAAATATGCTTACAAACAAAATGGAAATGAGACTAGCTCGGGCGATGGTAACTTATCTCTAAGAAGAGATGCGGTGGCTACATGCCTCTAAACTGAGTTACAATGAGGCTCAAGGGCCTTTTCATTATTGAACAATAAGAGAAAACCCTAAACAACCAAAACCATAACCTGAGGAGATGTAACACCAAGAGTTTATGGGTCCCGTTGGGGTTAGTTGGGCAGCCAAATTCTCGAGGTCATAACTTAGTCACATTATCTCTGTTTGACGCACATGATACCTTGTTGGAAATATCTCTATGAGGAATACAAATTCAAATGTGATTTTAATGAAATTGATTAGATAAATATTGCCAAAAAAACGTCGTTTAGGGCCTCAAAACGACTCCAGAAGTTCAGGACCCGAAAAACTGCCAAAAATAGTAAATTGTGCTATAATTAAGGAAACTAAAAAACTGAATGAAACAATGGTGGGGGTCCACGTGGAATAAGCGGGTGTCCACTAATGTCCACCTCAGTCATTAATAGTCCATGAGACAAAAAACACCTCAATGGACCCTGCCCAAATTTCTATACTCTTGGGATTATGGTTTCATATCGCCCCACCTCACAACTGGAGGTATGGCTGCATGTGCTCCCTCTGCCCACTTGGTTCAAAATTCCCCCCTATTGGAGGTTGTTGCTTGAGTGGATCTCTCCACTAAGTCTCCTCTTTACTTCTCCAATTGTGTCTTCTCCACAACTTGTTGAGATTGCTTCTGAGGCCGCATCTGGGGCTGCATGTTGAGAAGGAGTTCATGCTCCCTCTCAACCACCAAGTTGATAACCTTTTCCTTACTCCTCAAGGCTTTGCATGCATCTTGTACCTCAAGTACATACAATTTCTTGACTCACAGACCGATCGGTTTCACCTGTCCCGTGGTGATGTGTCTAAGGAAAACCTTTCCTTTGCTAAATATCACATCATAGGCATGGTCTTCCAATATCGTGATGGAAACAAGGTTCTTCTTTAGTCCTAGAACATATATCACATATGTGAGTCTGAGAGGGGAGCCATATTCCCTTTGAAAAGTAATAGTACCGATGACAGTTGCATTATACCTCCCATCATCTCCAAACTCTATGTTCTGCTTGAAGTCTTTCTCCTCCAAGTCACTGAAGAGATCTCTATTCCCCGTTATATGGAACGAGGCACCACTATCGAGATACCACATGATTCCCATGAAAGTGCTTACCATGCATGCAATGAGAGTGAATTCAAGTTCGAATTATGAAGCTAGATCTTCACATGTTGTTGCTACTACAGGATCCTTCTTGATTGCTTTCTTCTGTGGGCATTTCGTGGCATAGTGCCCAAACTCGTGACAGTTAAAACACTTGATGTTTGACAAATCCTTGTTATTTCCACCCTCCATGCCTTGGGACTTCTTTCCCTTGGCTTTATTTTCATGGCTAACTAATGCAAAGTCCTCTTCCATTTCTTTGGATGAGGTCCCATCTCTGGTGTTTCGCCGAATCTCTTCTTGCACCAAGTGAGACCATAATTGTTCCTACTCTGGTAGCTTCTCCCTCCCATTAACCGAGTCTTAGTAGTTGGTCTAGCTCTTGGTAAGGCCTATAAGTGTTAGGCTCACCATATCATCTTCAACAACTATAAGACTGACACTTCCAAGCTCATCCCGACATTGGGTGAACTTGGTCAAGTACTTCGGGATTATGTTGCCCTTCTCCATCTTGATCTTTCTGAGATTGTCCTTTAGTTCCAGCTTCTTGTTGTCACTACTGTTTTGAAACAAGTATGTCAAGGCCTTCCACATTGCAAATGGAGTTTCCTTACCATGGAGGTTCGAGACAATATGATCTCGAACTCCTTCTAGGATAATCCTTCTCACCTTTTCCACACACTTTCTCCACTTTGCCTGATCCTGAGCATCAACTAGATTAGGAATATCTTTGTTTATGAATTCCTTAAATCCATTGTCTTCCAACAATGCGTCCATCCTGTCCTTCCAAGCAATATAGTTCGAACTACCCTAAATGTCATAGTCGAGTCTCAATCCATAGAATGACATCCTGTTAGCTCTGAAGTATGATACTACAAATTCAATTTCTCCTGCAAAATACAAACTCATATTCTCCTCTTCTATAATGATTTTAGCTTCGATACCATGTAGAAATGTCTACAAATCTAGCTCTCATACCATATATAAATTCCTTGTAGATTCAGACTACAGATTATAATATGCTAAAACAATTGACTTGAATCTACTCTACTCATCGGCGGAAACAATAAATGATCGATGAAATTGCAAAGCATAAAAGAGAAAGAATTCAGTCACACATAACACAATAATTTTATGGGGAAAGCCACAGCTAAAAACCCATGATATCTATATATTGCATTAATATGAAAATATGAGAAGATTGCAATGCTTTTCTCAAGCCTGAACAACCTCTGCAATATCTCTATCTATCTCAATACTAACTTGTGCACAAGCTTCTCTTGGCACACCTTTCTCTCACAAGATCCACACACAAACTTGTGCTTCCTATTGCTTGGTATCACCAACTCATGCTCACCAAAACAATTATTAAACTTGTGCCTTTATTTCTCCTTTTAAAGGCAATTTGAATGGCTAAAATTAGTGAGTTTTCTAATTAAGGAATGATTTATTTTAGGCCTTCTTATGATTGAATGCACCATCTGTTTAATTTATATGATTTTATAACTGATAGTACATTGTCCCTAAACTACAATCTCAACTGGTTCTTTCTCCGATCTGACATTCATGAGTTAATTATGAGTTAATCTTCAATTTACTAGTTGAGTAATGCTAGTTACACCCCACTACTAGATCTCCCACTAATTCCTCCATCAGTTGGAACGAGATTAACTGAATTTAACTCAGTTAAAATGAATTAAATAATTACATCTCAAAAGAACTCAACCCAGGCCCCTGAAATTTGGGAACCACTCTACATGACTCTAGATAGACTCCTAACTCGAATTAACTAAGTCAACCAAGTCAAGTTAACTTAGTTAACTATTACAAGTTGTTATGAGAATTAGAATTACAATTTAATTCCTAATTTAATTCAAGGACAAATTAAATTAGGATTTTTCTTGATGCTTGATATATTCAACACTCCCTCTCAACAAGAAAGGAATTCAACTCTATCTCGATTCCGTACCTTTGGAATGCTTTGCATGCAACTCTTGTCATTGTTGTTGTTGCTATTGCAACATCTACAACCAAAAAGCATCCAAACAAAATAAACTAAATCAACAATTTTTGAACCTGTCTACTAGTAAAATTGTGTTGTTGTTGACTCTACTACTAAGCCTCCTGCTCTGCTGTCAACTCTGCTCTACACTCCTCAGTATTTGATTGACACTAATCCTCCTGCCACTAAATATTGTGGGCCCGCTTAGCAAGGTAATGATCCATGAGACAAAAAACACCTCAATGGACCCTTCCCAAATTTATATACTCTTGGGAATATGCTTTCATATCGCCCCACCTCACACATAGAGGTATGGCTGCATGTGCTCTCTGTGCCCACTTGGCTCGAAATTTCCCCGTAATGGAGGTCTCTGCTTGAGTGGATGTCTCCACTTGGTCTCCTCTCTTCTTCTCCAATTGTCGCTACTCCACAACTTTTCAAGGTTGCTTCTGAGGCAACATATGAGGTTGCATGTTGAGAGGAAATTCATGCTCCCTCTCAACCGCCAAGTCTCTAACCTTTTCCTTGCTCCTCAAGGATTTGCGTGCATCTTGTATCTCAAGTGCATACAAGTTCTTGACTCACACACCGATCTGTTTCATCTGTACCATGGCAATGTGTCTAAGGAAAACCTTTCTTTTGCTAAACATCTCATCATAGCCACGATCTTGCATATCAAGATGGAAACAAGATTCTTCTTTAGTCCTAGAACATACATCACATCTGTGAGTCTGAGAGGGGAACCAAATTCCCTCTAAAAAGTAAGATTATCGATGTCGACCACGCTATACCTCCCATCATCTCCAAACTCTATGTTCTGTTTGAGGTATTTCTCCTCCAAGTCACTGAAGAGATCTCTATTCCCTATCATATGGAACAGGGCACCATTGTCGAGATACCACATGCTTCCCATTATAGTTCTTGCGATGCATGTAATGAGAGTGAAATAAAGTTCGAATTATGACGCTAGATCTTCACCTGTTGCCGCTACTGCAGGGTCCTTGATTTCTTTCTTTAATGGGCATTTCGTGGTATAGTGCCCAAACTCATGATAGTGAAAACACTTGATGTTTGATAAGTCCTTCTTATTTCCAACCTCCATGCCTTGGGACTTCTTTCCCTTTGCTTTATTTTCTTGGCTAACTAATGCAAAGTCCTCTTCCACTTCTTTGGATGAGGTCCCATCTCTGGTGTTCCGTCGAATCTCTTCTTGCACCAAGTTAGACCATAATAACTCCCACTCTGGTAGCTTCTCCCTCCCATTAGCTAAGTCTTGGTAGTTGTGCTATCTCTTGGTAAGCCTTAGAAGTTCTAGGCTCACCATATCGTCTTCAACAACTATAACACAGACACTTCCAATCTCGTCCTGACATTGGGTGAACTTGGTCAAGTACTTCGGGATTGTGGCTCCCTTCTCCATCTTGATCTTTATGAGTTTGTCCTTCAGTTCCAGCTTCCTGTGGTCAATACTATTTTGAAACAGGTTTATCAAGGCCTTCCACATTGCAAATGGAGTTTCCTTACTGTGGAGTTCAAGACAATATGATCTCGAACTCCTTCCAGGATAATCCTTCTCACCTTTGCCACCCACTTTTTCCACTCTACTAGATCCTCAACATCAACTGGATTATGAATATCCTTTTTTTATGAATTCCTTAAGCCCCATATCTTCCAACACTGCCTCCATCATGTCCTTTCAAGCAATATAGTTTGAACTACTGTCAAGGGCATATTCGAGTTTCAATTCGTAGAATGACATCCTATTGCCTTTGAAGTATGATACTGCAAATTCGATTTCTCCTGCAAAATACAAACTCATATTCTCCTCTTCTATAGTGGTTTCGACTATGATACCATGTAGAAATTTCTACAAATCTAGCTTTGATACCATGCAGAAAATTCCTTGTAGATTCAAACTATAGATTATAATATGATAAAACAATTGACCTGAGTCTACTCTACTCATAAGCGGAAACAATAAACGATCGATGAAATCATGAAGCATAAAAGAGAAAGAATTCGATCACACATAATACAATAATTTTATGGAGAAGGTCACAACTAAAAACCCTTGATATCTATATATTGCATTAATTAGAAAATATGAAAAGATTACAATGCTTTGCTCAAGCCCAAGCAACCTTTGCACTATCTCTATCTATCTCACTACCAACTTGTGCATAAGCTTCTCTTAGGACACCTTTCTCTCACAAGCTCCATGCACAAACTTGTGCTTCCTATTGCTCGGTCTCACCAACTCGTGCTCACCAAAACAATGATTAAACTTGTGCCTTTATTCCTCCTTTTAAAGGAAATTTGAATGGCTAAAATTAGTGAGTTTTCTAATTAAGGAATGATTTAGTTTAGGCCTTCTTTTGATTGCATGCACCATTTGTTTAATTTAGATGATTTTACAACTGATAGTACATTGTCTCTAAACTACAATCTCAACTGGGTCTTTCTATGATCTGACATGCATGAGTGAATTATGAGTGGATCTTCAATTTACTGGTTGAGCAGTGTTGGTTACACCCCACTACTACAAGTTACACACCACTACTGGATCTCCCACTAATTCCTCCATCAGTTGGAACTAGATTAATTGAATTTAACTTAGTTAAACTGAATTAAATAATTACAACTCAAAAGAACTCAACCTGGGCCCCAAAAATTTAGGAACCATTCTACATGACTCTAGATAGACTCCCAAATCAAATTAACTGAGTCAACTAAGTCAAATTAAATTAGTTAACTATTACAAGTTGTTATGAGAATTAGAATTAGAATTTAATTCCTAATTTAATTCAAGGGCAAATTAAATTAGGATTTTTCTTGATGTTATTTTTAACATTTCTTGTTGCTATTTTCAACATCTTCTAAGCATTCAAATTCCACCGTCTTTCAAAAGTTCCCATGGTTCATTGGATGCACTTTGAAATTCATTTATTAGATGTGCCTAATGATCTATTTAACCACTTTCACGTATCTTTTTCCAAAAACCCTTGATATCTCATTGGGACAAATTTAAACATTCATATGGTGACATATTTTATATTCCCTTATTGTCATATTTAAAAAGTTCCCAATGGTTTTTCCATTAGGCCTCTCTCTCAGAGATAATTCGACATGCTTGAAAAGGCCCCAATGGAAAACCATCAATCCATTTCTAAGAATCAAATGACAATTCCAAAACTAACTTGGTAGCTTTGCATCCTCATTTGAATGATTTTCAAAATCTTGAGTGTAACTATAGTGAAATTGAGCTTCGAATATATTCAAATTCAAAATAAAATGTATTGAAAATGAAGGTGTGACATTTTTTGAAGTTTTGACTATATTTTAATTATAAGCTTAGACCAAGCCATAAGTCCCTAATGCAGAATCATTTACAGAAAGAATTAAAATCCTATCATTCTTAATTGACTCGTCACTTTTGAAACATATTGTTAGGTTTTCTAACCTTACCAATGTGATTTGTTGTCAAAATGGATGGTATGTAAGATGTTTTACATGGTTCCTTAAATGTCAAAGCCAAACTAGAAGAAGCCTAAAGTAGAAAATACCTCTACAAAGTCTAAACTCAAAGAGCCCATGAGGCCATTTATACGGATACCTCTAGTTATGTGGGTTTACAACATTTACCTCAATGAGGAGGTTCAAAAAGGAGATGTGGCCCATTACATCAGTTGAGCCAACATAAAAGAGGAGGTTTATTATGTGCAAGCCATCAAAAAGCATGACACAAAATAGTGCCCAAGTCATGTCATGTTAGGCTTGTAAGCACTAGAGGAAAAACTTTTGGTTGCAAGTACTTGTAGATAGATAAAATTATAATTTTAAATACTTTTATTAAAATAGATTCTCATCACCCTATTCAGAATGAAGATAAAATTTGCAGACGATAGGAAGGTAAAAAATCGAGTAGTTAAAAGGTCAAGAGTCATAAGGAATTTTATAAAAGAAACATTTGCATTGTTGCAAAGGTTTTTTGTTTTGTGATATGACTTTCTTGTTAATTGAGATGCTTGCTAGTCAGATTATTCAAAGAAAAATTCTAGTGTATGTATGAGATTGAACTATTCTCTACTATTCATATTATTTCACATTGCAATAATGGATATTATAGTTATAGATTTCTTCTCATGTTTGTTCTCTCTATTCTTACTTTTGCTTATAAATGGTGTTGACATATGGATGTAGCACCATGGCTTTTAGTTTAATCATATGCATATCTCGGTTTATTTTTTCTTATATAGAATTTCTACAATCAATATTATAATTAACTAATTTTTATAAATTATTGGCTTTCATTTACGTTAATTTTATATTAGTTAATGTTCCTAAATTCTTGGCTAAGATAAATTAAAGTAGGATTGCATTATGCAATTATAATTTAAAATAAAAGAACCAATAATGGAAATTGGACCACAATTTTGAGGGCTTGTTATTCCAAATAAGCTTTAATTGGGATCGGGTGAAACTATGTAGTTGATTTCAAGGGCATTTTCCCATGGAAACACCTAGTTTGTCATTTTGAATAAGGATCCATATCCATGGGGAAAATATTATAAGATTTGTTCTCACTCTGCATTGTTCTATCATCACATTTCATTAGAAAAAGAAAAATAGAATAAGTACAAATGGCATAAGTACCTTTCCAAACACCTTGGTTTAGTGTTTTGGTTAAGGGTCCATATCTATAGGTGAAAAGTTATGAGTTTGTTCTCACTTGGTGTTGTTGCATCATTGCATCTTTATTAACATGAAAATTAAAATATGTAACAATTGTATGGGTACATTACCATGGTTAAGGATCCATATACGCATATCAAAAGGGTTATAAGTTTTATTGCTAATACTCTCTTAGAATTAGGAAGGGTATGCTTTTATTTAAGTCAGTTTAATATTTGTTATTTTTATTAATTCCTAGGTAGGAGAAATTGAAACAATATTGCATGTTTGCATTTGCATTAGACAATATAATTATAAAACCAACAATCACAATTAGGCTAGAATTTGGAGGGTTTGTCATTCCAAACAAGGAAAGGTTTTAAATGGGTTTGAGTGAAACCATATAGTTGATGAAGAGTGGTTGCCCACACAAACACCCAGTTTGACATTTTAAGTGATGACCCATATTCATGGGGAAAAGGTTATCAATTTCATTTTCACTTGACATTATTGTATTATACATTTTATTACAAAGAAAATCGAAAGAAGTACAAATGTCATAGGTACCTTACCAAACACTTTGGTTTGGCATTTTAGTTACGGATTCATATTTGTAGGTAAAAGGTTATTAGTTTTAATCTCCTTTGGTGTTGTTGCATCATTATATCTACGTTAACAAGGAATTGAAATAAGTAACAATGATGCGAGTACCTTGCCATAGTTAAGGATCCATATCCACATATTAAAAATGTTATATATTTTATTATTAAAACTCTCCTTAATTGGGAAGGACATGCTTGTTGCATTGATAATATATATAATCATGTAAAAAGAAAGCAAAATGTTTTAGGTTTTGAGATATAAGTTATTGAGAATTAGTGTGGTTAAGTAGTGAGTTAACCACTTGCATTTCATGATAACAATTAAGATTTAACATATACAAACCTTTTGATAATATTGAGCAAATTTTATGATATATAAAATATTTTTTTGTTGTTGATAATTTCTCTTTTGATTGATTCATAGGGAACTATGAACCTCTAACACCAAATTAACCCAATATAAACTCACTTTAAGTTGAAAAAGAGAGATTTAAATAATACACTTGTCCCAAATATAATAATGTTCTTCCCAACATATTGTAAAGTAACCTTACTTTACAAAATATGAAGTTATACTAATGTAATAAACATTAATTTTATGTTAATATGAATGCAATGTTAAAATCAATTATTATTTTAATAAATGTTTGTATATAAAACTTAATAAAATATTTAGCCCATTTAAAAAAAAAAAATCCACTATAATCAACAACATTTTAACAATGAAAGAAGTATCATAAAAAGTTCTTACCATTTCTTTGTAAAAAAGGATCTCCATGACCCTGACATTAGCTGCAAAAGTTTGTGCATAAAAATATTGATTTGCATGCATGTGTATTATTCTACATAGGGAGGGAGTGAATAAAAGGAGTAGAACCCCATTATAGAGACTGTCATGAATAAGAAAAGCTCCATTAAGGTATAGGTTGGGGCAAGATTGTAAAATTGAGTGTCCATGAGTGAGAAATCACTAGAGTTTATGTTTCCCATTCATTGAACATGTTGTGAGGTAGATTGATCCAGGTGGATGTTGGTGGCCACCCACCTATCCCATTTGGAACCCCACAACTGTCTCTTTTGGTTTTTCAGTTTCCGTAATTGTAGCAAAATTTACTATTTTTAGCAGTTTTTTCGGGTCTGAACTTCCGGAGTCGTTTTGAGGCCCTAAACGACGTTTTTTTGGGAAATATGGGGGCAACATGCGTCCATGGACCAATGTTTCCCTTCCCAAAGTGGTAGTTCTCAGATAGATCTTTCTAACGAGCTATCATACGCGTCAAACGGAGATCGTATGCCAAAGTTACGACCCCGGGAAATTGATGTACCAATTTACCCAAAACGGGGCCCACAATTTGGCGTTTCATCTTCTAGGGGTAGGTTTTGGAATGTGAAGGGTTTTCCATTGTTTCTCAACAATAAATAGGCCTTCGAGCCTCATTGTAACACAGTTAGGAACAGTTCAGAGGCATGTAGCCACACATCTCTTCTCAGAGATAAGCTACCATCGCCCTAGCTGGTTTATTTCCATTTCTGGTTGTAAGCATATTTCAGTATTTTCCATTAATGAAATGAAGTATTATTTCCGCTGCATATTTGTGTATATGGTTATCTCTGTATTTTGTTGCGTTCCTGTTTAAATCCGGATCACATTAGGATTCAGAATTTTTTTGTTTTTTGTTTTTAGGTTGTGGTTCACGGACAACCTAGTCAATGGGTGGCACTACGTCCACTGAAATATCTGGGTTGATCGACCCTGAAGGGAATCTATCCCTGCGGCCCACTAGTAAGGCCTGACCCCAAGGGCTTCGGGGAGATTGGACCCTGTGACCTCCCAATGGCAAGGCACTGATTTTGACCAACTAAGCTAACCCTTGGGGCTCTTAGGATTCAGATTTTTTATGTAAGAGAACTAAGCATTTTCAAGTTGAAGGATTGTGGCAAACCATTGCTATGTAATTTTTTTATATGTTAATGAGAATGAGGATTTCCTTGATCCAGCACTGGTTGACTCAGAGGGTTGAATATCTTGGGTTAGGGCCCAACCCTAGAAGCACATGTTCCTCTTATTGTACTTGTATGCTTACGTTATTTCATAAATTAATTGTTGAATTGATTTTGGCATTATTTCTTTGCAAGTATTGGTGAATTTGATTAGTTTGCTTCCATCTTTGCATAGCTTTAGCAGTAGCTTTAGAGAGACAAAGGAATACCAAAAAAGCTGATAGTAGGTGGATCTTGCTTCACTCCTCCCTTCAGGGACCATGGTTTGAGGAAAAACTCCTATTCAGCCCCAAAAAGACAAATTTATGATTTCTTATGGAATTTAGGGTTTTCTGTTAATTAGGCCAGCATATCTTCAATTTTCAAGAATAGGTTTCAATTGTTATTTCTGATATCTCCAACTTTGCATTAGATCTCATGGTGTTTCACAATATTATGCAAGCATTTCCATGCATGAACTAGGCAAATGAATGATGGAGTTCTGTTTTCTTATGTTGATTTGAAATCTTTATTGTTTTGACATGATTCATGGGTAAATGTCAGTGATGTGTGTATTGCAGGAGTTTCAATAGTGCAGGAAGATCTCATGTCAGCAGCCCCAGCCTAGCCTCATCCATCCATGATCACCAAAAGCCACTAAGTCCATAAACCAATTTATCATTCCATAAGAACAATTTTCCATGTTTGTTGAGCAAATCCAACCATCTTACAAACTTTGGTTTGAGTTCTGAAGAAGTCCTAGCCGCTCCCTTGCCTTATGTCTTCCATCATTCACCTTCCCTAAGCCCCATACCACCTTCCAAATCACTCCTTATGCTTTCGGCCGAATCCTGTAGGAATACAGGGGATCCTGTAGGAGCATTAGGACATCCTGTAGGACAATCTGTAGTGGCCTGTTTTGAGGTCGATTTGTGGAAAATGCATCCAGAAAGTTAGGAGAAGACCCATGCTTGCCTCCCAAGCCATCTGACCCTTCACAACCATCTCTCTCCACACCTAACCCACCTGCCATACAACCAAGAAGAATTAGCATTCATATTTTCACAAAAAGTACAAAAAGGAAAAAAGGTTATTGTGTTCATTCATATGCACAGTAGTAAAGTGTTTGATTATCTCAGATTGCATGCATAGGATAGTTAGGATTACACATATGTTAGTTTAGAAGTATTCTGAAGTAAGATCTCTTAACAAATAGTTAGATGAGTGGTGTGTTCAAAGCATTTATTTCAGACTTTCATTACTGCAGTAGACAATATTTCAATTCTCTCAATTAGGGTTAAATTCCCCTTTCTCCATTAGTAATCAAACTTCTTCTAAATCAATAAAAGGTTGGTTTGAGAAACCCTAGTGGTCTATCGCTAGCTCAAAAGTGACAAAGAGTGGACCCATTGCATCTATTATATACAACATTGTCACCTCCAAGTTTGTACGAACCTCGGGTTGATAAAGTAAAGTTGGTAGCCCTAGGAGTTGCAACATTCTTGCTGCAATACGAGTGCTCATCACTTTTTGGTACCGTTGCCGGGGAGGTGTCTGAGTAGATGTGAATATTGCTTTCTTTCTTCCCTTTCTTATCTCTTCCATTTTGCTATTAGCTTCATTTTAGCAAAATTAATTGTAAGTTGGTTTGCTTTCCTTTCCATTCTGCAAGGGAGATTCCATTCAACAGTTAGTTTCCATTCAGTTTGTCATTTCAATTCTGCAATTAGTCTTAAAGCTTGAAAAACAAAACAAAACAAAAACACTTCTTTCATACCTCGTAGGAATAGGGATAACTTAAGAAAATTTCTACCAAATACTCCCACCACTTCAAATAGCCAACCTTCCCTCTTCTTCGGTGGCTGTGAATTGGAGGACCCCTTAGGCGAACAACCAGAGATTTTTGAAAAGCCTACAAGGGGAGAAGAAGAAGGAGAACCCATTCCAACTAACCTAATGGCTGAAAATAGAAATAATAGATGAGATAGAGAAATAATTAAGGGCGATTTTCCCATTAGAGAAACCAATGGGGGTGCCAAGATGAAAAACATAAGCCCCTCTACTCTTCCTCACTTCCATGGCCTGACCTAAGAAGATCCAGATACTTTCTTGTTTGAGTTCGATGCTTATGATTACACCACTGATGATCAGAAGTTTAAATTATTCCCATCCACTCTCAAGGATGCAACTTTGCATTGGTTCATGGGTTTACCTGGGGACTTCGTCACCACCTAGGCTCAGATGTAGTAAGCCTTCAACAACAAGTATGAGGGTGACTGCAGGTCCAAAGACACTAAAGAGGAAATTTTTAGAATGACCTTGGGGCATGATGAGTCCTTAGAGGATTATGAGAAAAGATTCCAGCTTAGCTACAAAAGGGCCAGGTGCACACTTGATCCTGAGTAACTGAAGCTAGTCTTACTCAGGGGGGTCATGGAAGATCTTCTAGATACTCTAAACCTGCTAGCAGGAGGGTACATCTACCAGCTACCCTCTGAAGATATCAAGACCGTCTTTAAGAACCATTCTAGGGCAGCTAGGAAAAAGGGTAGAGGTAGTCAACCAGTGGCCAACTCATCCTCTTCCAACACATCTATAAGAGGTGAAATTGGAAATATGTTGGAAGATTTCAAGAGTGAAATGCTACAAACCCTTTCCCTATAAATGGACACTATGCACATCAAGAGAAAGTAGGAGGAAGCAGAGAGAACATTAGCCATCTTCTGCCCCATATGCACAAGGAGGCACCCTAGGAATGAATGTCCATTAAAACTTATAGAAATTTGCTCGGCCTGTGAAGAAAACCACTCCACAGACAAGTGCCCTTCTCTACCTAGACTAAAAGTTGTGTATCAGGGAACTTAAGGGGTGACTAAACAGCTCTGCTACATAAATCAAAGGAGGCTTCATAGGCCTCGATCATACCAGAAGGGCATGCAAGGGCCATCATATGCATATTACAACCTAACCAAAACACATCCATTCCCTTTTGGGGCCCCCCTGATCATCCCTCCTGGTCTACACCTTCTCCTTGGTCTTTTGCACCTCAGTACCATTCCCAGCCAACCAACTAGCCATTTTAGCCATATACTCTTCCATAGCCTCAGTGGAATGTACCACCCCAGGGGTGGAGTCCCTCATACAACAATGCTCCAACTTTATTTCCTTCACCTCCTACTCAACCACAACTTTTACACCCTGCTCCACCTAAACAACCTCAGATGCCTGCCCAACCAAATACGAACTCAAACAACAGAAAAGCACAATAGGTCTGCAGTGGAGAGACATCCTACCCTACTTATGCTATGGAAATTCAAGAAATCAACCTGAGGTCTGGGAGAGTACTCCCAGACAACCAACCTCCATCTTCCACCGTGGGAGAGTGAGGAGGAAAAAGAGGAACGTATGCCTAGAGTGAATCTACCACCCTTTCCTGAAAGATTAACTCATCCAATCCAGCCTACCCTATAAAAGAATGGACTTCTAGGTGAATTGAAAAATCTGTGTCAAAATTCCACTTCTCCAAGCGATTAAGGATGTACCTATTTACAACAAACTGATTAAAGATAAGTGTTTTAAACATCTAGGGAGGCGAAAAAGAGACACCACTACCATTAATGTCATTGGACAATTGTCCAACTTAATGTTGGGGCAGGTAATTTTCCCAAAGTATTTAGACCCTGGAAGCCCTATAGTAGATGTGCACATCAATGGCACCATTATCCCACACACCTTGGTTGATCTTGGAGCTGCCATTAATGTAATGACTAAGGACACCATGCTCAAGTTGAATCTCCAGGGTTCATTAAGAAAGACCATGACAGTCTTGCAGCTTACACGCCGATCCAGAGTAGCCCCTGAGGGGATTGTTGAGGATGTGATGGTCTCCATTGACTCCTGGGAGTACCCTACAGACTTCCTAGTGCTACAGCCTAAGGCCAAGCTTAATGGTTATCCTCTCATACTTGGGATGCCTTGGTTAGCCACTGTCTATGCCTACATCAGTTGCAGGGCTAGAAACATGACTATAAAAAATGGGCATCTATCCAAGTAGTTGGTCTTGTACCCTCCTGCTCAGCCATCTTTAGAACATTATTTACCTTTATGGCTAGAAGAGGAGGAAGAATATGAAGTTTACTCAGCTCAAATCTATACCCTAGAAATTTCCATGGGAGGAGGACAACCTGATGAAGATGATTTGATTGAACACATCCTCCAAAATCCAACTCCAAACACCTTGTCCTTAGAAGAAGTAGTGAAGGAAACCAAGAGAAACCATCAGATTGATCTGCTTAGCTAATTCAAACCCTACTCATGTCAAGACAATAGAATTTGACCCTAAAAAAACTTTGAAAATCAACCCCTCTCTTTTTGTACACCAAGAAGAAGAGTTATGTAACATGCTAAGGGAACATTTGGATGTCTTTGCTTGGAGTTACAAAGAAGTGAAAGGAGTGCGCCCCTCAGTGTGTACTCACCACATTTATATCAAAGAAAGTTGCAAACTAGTCTGACAACCCCAAAGGAGAATGAATCCAGCTCTCAAGGATATAGTCAAAGAAGAACTGCAAAAGCTGCTAGATGCAAGATTCATTTAACCTATCTCAAACAGTGATTGGGTGTCTCATTTGGTGCTGGTTCCAAAGAAAAATGGGAAGTGGAGGATTTGTTTTGATTACAGAGAGTTAAACAAAGCAAAAAAGAAGGACCATTTCCCTCTACCTTTTATTGACCAAGTGTTAGATGGCCTGACAGGGAAAAAGTTTTTCTCTTTCTTAGATGGGTTCAACGGGTACAATCAAATCCAGATTAGCCCAGAGGACCAGGATAAAACCACCTTCACCTGTCCTTGGGGTACTTTCACTTATAGGGTCCTTCCTTTTGGTATATGCAATGCCCCTGCCACTTTCCAAAGGGCAGTCCTGAGTATCTTTGCCAAGCTAGTCTATGATGCAGTGGAAATTTATATGGGTGTGATTTCCAAGAGGCTCTCTCCAACCTGGGTAAGGTGTTGAACAAATGCATTGAAATGAACTTATCCCTTAGTCCCGAAAAATGTGAGTTCTTGATGACTGTAGGGATTGTTCTAAGTCACTCAATATCCCAGAAAGGACTGCAAGTTGACCCAAATAAGATAGCCATCATCCAAAGGGTCCCAACTCTGCAAAAGTAGAGGGATGTCAAAAATTTTCAAGGTTTAGCCAGATGTTATAGGAGATTTATAAAAGATTTCAACAAGTTAGCTTCTCCCTTATTTGGGTTATTGGCCAAAGACTCTGAATTTTTATGGTCAGAAAGTTGTCAAGAAGCCTTGGACACCCTAATGAACAAGTTGACTACTGCACATATTCTCTGAGGCCCAAATTGGGCTCTTCCTTTCCATATACATGTCGATGCCTCTCATAAAGCCATAGGAGTAGCTCTAAGCCAGATAGATGACAAGATAACTTATGCCATTTACTTCATCAATAAGAATCTGTCAAAAGCCGAGCTGAACTACACAGTGACTAAAAAAGAGATCCTAGTTGTTGTGCATTCATTGAATAAATTTAGGCATTACATTACTGGTTACCAAACATTTTTAAATACTGACCATGCTGCAGTTAAATACTTGATGAATAAACCTGATTTAAATGCCCGTATTATTAGATGTTTACTTTTATTGCAAGAGTTTGATTTAACTATTATCGATTAGCCTGGCAAGGAGAATGTTGTTGCAGATTTTTTATCCAGATTGACTTTTCCTGCATGGGTGGAAGGAATGGTTGATGATCAGATACCAAATGAACACTTATTCGCCATTTCAATTCTCTCTCCATGGTTCGCTGACATAGAAAATTACTTGGTGTCTGCACAATTTCCACCAAATATGTCCTCCAAGGAAAAGAGAAAGATCATAAGGAAGAGCGCCCCATTCACTTGGATTATGGTGCAACCTCTTCAAACTAGGATCGGATCAAATTCTGAGAAGATGTGTCAGGGAGGAGGAAGTATTTGACAACATTCAAGGTACTACAAGCTAGTTATTATTGATGTTATTACTGGCCCACTCTTCACCAAGATGTGAGGAGGCATGATCGGTGCCAAAGGATGGCGAAACCTACCCCAAGGGAAGAAATACCTTTGCAACCTCAAATGACTTTCGAGCCATTTGACAAGTTGGTCCTGGATTTCATTGGACCCATTGACTCTCCATCTAGGCAAAAGCAGTACATCATTGTGTGCACTGATTATTTAACCAAGTGGGCTGAAGCCAAGGCCATCAAAGAAACAACAGAAGAAAAAGTGGATGAATTCTTAACGGAAAATGTATTTTATAAGTTTGGGTATGCTAGAGAATTTTTCATTGATCAAGGCAAAAAATTTACATCTCATGTGATTGAGAATGTGTTAAGCCAACACAAGATCAAGCACAGAACATCCACTCCTTACCACCCACAAGCTAATGGGCAAGTGGAGGTAATTAACAGAGTGCTAGAAGGCATTCTGACCAAAGTGATTAGCAGCAGCAGAAAGGATTGGGAAGATAGATTAGTTGAGGCCACTTGGGCCTACAATACCACCTGGAAGACCACCACTGGGTTCACTCCTTATGAGATGGTCTATGGGAAGAAAGCCTTGTTGTCCATTGAATTTGAATACAACACCTTAAGAATGGAAACACAACTGGATATAGATCTCACCATGGCACAACAAGAAAGACTGCTCCAGCTGAATGGGTTAGACGAATTTAGGATGTAGGCCCTCTTGCACACAGAGGTAACTCAAGTTCAAGGCAAAATCTGGCATGACAAAAATATAAAGGACAAACAGTTTCAAGAAGGTGATTGGGCTTTATTGTATGATTCCAAGTACAAGGATTTTAAAGGTAAGTTAAGGACTATATGGTTAGGACCTTATGTCATAGAAAAGTGTCATGATAATGGTGTTGTACAGATAAGAACCATTGATGCAGAGGCTATCCCTTTACTTGTCAATGGGTATAGATTGAAGATCTATAAGAAGCCCTTATCAAAGCAAGAATTCATCAATAGAGTGATGGTGGTGGAGCAAGTATTAGCTTCCACCCCACCAAGCCCCTGCAAAAAAAAATAAAAAATAAAAAAATGAGGGACCTAAGTCCTATTGATGGGTTGAAAACCTCTTGAGGTGGCCCACGGATGTTGTAAAAACAAAGAAAAAAAGAAGAAAATAAAAAGATCTTTGGGTGTAAACCTCTTTTGAGGCACCTAGGGCAGGAACCTAAGATGAAAACCTCCTTGGAGGCAGACTAGTTGTTAAAAAAAAAAGGAGAAAAGATAACAAAAAAAAAAATGGAAATTTTGTTTCGTAGGTCAGCAAGAGGAGGATAATCACAAGATGAAAGGAAAAGAAGGACCTGTTGACCACTGCGTGTCAACTACCCATAGCAGTCCACCCCCTTTTTCTTCGCAAAAGGGATAGCGCTTGATCGACATGTCTACGCCATTTGACAGTCACCATTCTCTTGATCATATTAAGTTGTAAACCCAATCTGCATTTTGAATTGTAAATAATCTTAGCAGAGTTGAGTCATGTATGTAAATTGCCTAGGTGGACCTAATTTTCTAGTGATAATCTACGTTCCGGAAGGTTTTTCGTCTCACCGATCCATGATCGGCAGAGTTTTCCTTCAACCTGACCCCAAAGCCGAAATGAATTTTATCATTAGAGTCTTAGGAGAATCCTAGTGTGTTGATCTGCTAGATTATGTTTGGTCGCAGGACTGGGTGGTCTATGAGGGTCTATGTCAAGTGGGTTTTCCCCCTTCAGATGAAAAATTGTAAAAGTCATGATGTAAAGTGTCTTGAGGGTTAGGAAATATTTTAATCCCCTCATGGGTCTTAAGTCCTAGGTCCTAGGGAAATTTTTCCAAAGGTTGAGTTTGAGGATCCATAATAAAATAATAAGAAATAAAAATAAATAATAAAAAATTAAAAAATAATAAATTAGAATAAAAACTTAAAAAAATAAAAAAAAATAATAATATTTTGAGAATTTCATTTTTTTTTAAAATGCATTGAAAATTCGACGGATGAGATTAAGAGATATCTTGATCCTCATCGACGGTCGAGATCGTTTTGACATGGATCACTCAAACTAGCCGTTGGGAATTTTTCCTTTAAATAGGGTGCTAGGGGTCATTCGAGAGAGAGGGGATTTGAGTTTTGTGCTGAAGAAGCTCTCTTGTAAATATTTTCTGGTGCTAATAAAGAAAGACTTTGGGGTCAAAATCTTGCTGGTGTTACTCTCTTGAAGTGCTGTGAGCTATTTTGTTTTCTGCATATTTTAATTTTCAGCCATTAATAACATCTTAATGAAGAATATTGTTGAGCATAGGTATCTTGTTCACTTGCTAGGGTTTGAATGGTATTAGGGTTTCTGAAGTAATGACAGGTATCTCTATTGCATTGGAGATCTAGTACTGTGTTTCCTCTCTTTATTGATGGTTAAAGTGAGTTGTGCAGGAATATCTTGTTGAAGAAGATCAATGGGTGTTTGGGGAAGTTCTCGGTTGAACCAGCCAACTCCCGCAAGCACTTTTTGTAGAGCCCAGCTAATTTTGGTCCTGGGTTAATCATTTAGTTTGTTTTATTATTTGCATGAGAGATTTCTAAAGCATTTCATTAGCAATCTGAAGTTTTCTGAAAATATATTTGATGTAACTGACAAATCTGGCTTTGTAGAGCTATAATTTTTTTTGAAATTTTGTTCCGGTTTGTAGGGTTTCTTTGCGTGTTCTTTCCAGATTTTTGGGGTTTTCCATTTGCAGGTTACAGGTGCTGATGATTGAGAAGTTTTTGGGTTTTTTTAGACAAATTTGGAGCAGATAATTTCAAATATTTTGTGTGGAGCTTCAACGGTTTTGGCAATCTGGTTCCTTCTGGCATTCTCAGTCACCAGACATTCCATCGCCCTCGTAGTCTCATGCTTTTTCAACGCATTTTTCATAGCCCCACACGCAGCAAACGCTTCAAATTTTGTGGTTGCTCCCTCAGTGTTGTACAGGCCTTCAATCTGCATTCTCTAAACTATTGCACGCAGCCTCCATCTGCTCCATACCCGCACCAATCTCCACATTCCGCTCTTCCTCCTCACGTCGAACCTGGAAATACACAGTTTAAAAAAATAAAAAACGTTTTTTCAGTCAATGCATGAACTGGGCGTGAGTTTCCATTCGCCCGAATCTACGCTGTTGTATCCATGCGTCTCCATTTCCCCCGCCATCTCAACTTCTTTACACGCTCAGTGCTTCACACCGACGGGCTCTCGCCATACGCCATCTGCCACACTCATCTGCGTCCCTCAAACCAAGTCATTGTCCATCGCTTCTCCCTTTGTCGTCTTTCATTCGTCCTCAACGCGCGTCTATTCCACCTGTTGCTCGACTCATGATCTCTGCCTCCATCGACCTGATTACCCAGTTGCTGCCTGCGTGCTGCGTCCTCGAGCTTCATAGCCCACCATCGAACCTCACCTGCAAAACACATTCAAAACGCAATCTATTTTTTTATAGTCGCGGGTTTTAGGTTTGGCGTAGCGTAGGTTTTAGATTTGAATAAAAATCAATTTCATTTTTCAGTTGTTTAGTTTAGTTACGTATAGGTTAGGTTTTGTTTACATAGTATTCGTTTTAATTTAGTTAGCATATCATTTTTTGTTTCAGTTTTATGTTGTATATATATATATATATATATATATATGCGTTATTTTAGGGTTTAAATTTTTTTTTACTTCATTTTAAATAAAATAAAAGGTTTCATAAAAGAAGGCTTTAGGGTTTAGATTTTGATTTTTTTTAGTTTTAGTTTTAATTAGATATAAGTTAGATTTTTCTTTTTTTAGACTTTGTTTAAAAAAAAAAAATTTTAAAAAATCATTTTTTTAATCATAAAAAAATCATAAAAAATACAAAAAAAAGAAGAAGAAATTTCTTTTCATTTAAAAAATAGAGTTAGATTTTTCTTTTAGTTTTAAATTTCTTAAATCTTTTCTGAAAAACCATAAAAACATTTTGGGAATATTTTGGCCAGATTCGGTCTTGGCTCAAGCGCTTATCATGTTTTACTTTCTCCTGTTGATATTAAAATTTTGATGTGGAATTAATGTTTATCATCTTTTACGTGATTTGGCATGCTTGAAGGATCATGAATGTAATATCTGGTTAATGTTCAAATTTACATGTCAAGCTTTACCTTTTCGAAGTTTCAAAACTGCTAGATCATCGTTAAAGCATTGTGAATTTACTGGATATCTTGTATCATTCGAGTTGTTTGATGATTGCTTTATATGGTTTACTTTTCTACAACATTTAATAAGTAATCGTTTAAACATCAAACCCATAAGGCACTGGTCCATTAAATTAAACATATCTCCCAAACCAACTGGTTCACAGTTGGTCTTCCAATTTCCTACAGGGTCTACCCCCCTTAGCCGTGGGAGACAGGCTTAAACGGAGAGATCAGGGATCAGAGTGACAGCCCTTGATCTGAGCGTTGTCGTGACGATCCGTGCGACAACAGGACCTACAAGATCCATATTTTAATCCCTCTATCTCATATCTTTCATCATTCATCCATTCTTCCATTTATGAACCCCTCCAACGCAACTTACACAGGGTCTGTGTTTTCTACAGGATTCCCTGTAATCCTATAAGATTCCTTATAAACCTATAGGAGTTTCCTGTAAGAATTATAGTGGCCCTGAAAATACCAAGAAAAGTGGTCCTAGAGCAAGGGGATGACAAGCCTATGTCTAAAAAAAAAAAAAAAAAAAAAAAAAAAAAAAACAACAACCATTCACTTCACCACATCATAGCCATGCCTTTCATCCATGTCACCCATGCATCCATCCAATAAATCAATTAAAAAAATACAGTTTACAAAAGAAAAAAAACAACAAATAGAAGAGGAAGAGGAGAAGGAAAGAGGGACAATACCTGAAGACCACAATTCTCACCTACCATTCCCTACAACCCGTCTCCACTCATGTCAACATCCCTCATGCTCTAGAATTGAGAAAAAGTATGAAATTTTAGGGGAGAGGCAACTACAGGACATCCGGTAGGAAATCTTGTAGCAACCTATCCCATAAGGAAACTTCACAAGTTTGCAACCATCTTCAGCACAAGGATTCCAAGGTTGAGGAAGCTCCTCTAGAGCTCAGCAACAACATCAAGATCACCAACATCACTCTCCAACACTTGCACATCAAAAGAAACGAACATCAAAAGAGGGAAATACATAGAAGAATATGCTGCAAAAACACATCACAGAGACATCACTCTCCAACATGCAGCATCATCAAAGCATCTTACCCATAGGTATGTCATCTTACTCATGCTCTCTCGTTAGTACGATATGATCAAAACTGTAGGATTATGTGAGAGTTGGTTTTATAAGTAAAGGTGGCCAGTTAACTTGGCCACCTTCGGCCAGTGGATGAGGAGAAAAACAGTTAGACCACTCCACATGTGGCAAAAGTCAAATCAAAATAAAAAGGGAATAAGGCCAAAGATGGTTAATTTACGGAAGAAAAAAGTGGGAGATAATTATGAGGTAAGGTGGAATGATGGACTGATAGTGGGACCAACAGTCCAAAAGGAGGTGTTCATACTTAGACATCTAGCACACCACCCCACACGATCATCCATATATGGAATAAAACATTGATTCCCATACAAAGAGAGCATTAACAATCTTGAGAATTCATCGAAAAAGAGGTTGCTCTCGACCTTATTGAAGTAGCACCTACAGGAGATAGTTAGCATTTACAGCGCAAGAGATCTACAGGATCCTACAGGACACAGAGGAGTCAACCTACAGGATTATCAACACTAAGGGAGGAGAAATCAAAGGTTGTCCTCACCAGAACGTAGCAAAGTGGGGTAAGAGTTATACCTTCCATGTTTTCCAGTTGAAAGAGGAAAAATCCTCAATTTGATTAAGGAAATTGCAGTATAGGAGAATTGTATTGAAAAGTTAATATCCAAACCTCTCTCACCTTCCTGAATTCTTGAATTGTATCCATACAAGCCTCCATAATTACCAAAGAAAGATGACAGGAGGTTTCAACAAGAGAGTACCCACAAACATAGTAAGGATCCACTAGCATGCTCCTGTAGTATAAATTTTCACAAGGCACCAACGGATGGGGTTCTTTGAGAGGATGAGAGGATACGATGATGAGGTAGCCAAAGAATTTTCTCTCTCACTCATACCCCTCACTAGGACCCATGCCATTGTTACGGTGAAAGGCATATCAATAGTAATCACCCTTGAAGTTATAAGCAGAATCACTACACTCCCTTTAGGGTTACCATGGAGAAAAGAAGACAAGGGTAACAACACCCTTGCAAAGAAGAGATTCTTTTTGGAAGGGGAGGAGCCAATGGAGGACAAGAATGGGGTTATAAGGGAAAGCATTCCATACCCTTGGAATGAAGTTAGTTACCACCTCATTAAATACATATCATGTGAAGGTAGATACAATGTGGTGTATGGATATTACTTCAGACTCCTCCAAGAACCGGGTTTGGAGAAAACACACCTCCTAAAAACAGATTGAGTATACCCTGTTTTCTTCTTCAACCAATGATAGACATGAGCATCAAAGTGCAGGAGGGAAAACATCGACAACTAGCCCATCATGGGTTGATCAAACTCATCTTAGAATATGCTCTACAAAACCTAAGACTCCCTATTACATGGACAACCTTCAGAGACATTCAGGAAGGAGGAGCAATTCAAGTCTTGAGTATCACAAAAGCCCCACTGCTAGTGAGAGGGAAGAAGAAACATAAGAGGAAAATGAAGAATAAACATAGGAGGAAAATGAGGAAGAAACAGAGGAGGAAAAAGAGGAAGAAAAAGAGGAGGAGAATGAAGAAGGGACAGAAGAAGGAACAAAAGAAGAGACAGATGAGCAGAGTGAGGAAATAGGGGAAGAAGAAGAGGAAGACAAGAATGAGAAGGAGAATGGAAAAGAGGAAACAAAACAGAAGGAAGAACAGAGGTCTATAGTTCAAGGCAAAGAAGGTGAAGAATCACCAAGGGTATCTCCATAACCCACTGAGAAAGAGACAACAATTTCTCTTACTGCCCTAAGTACACCTATCAAGTCAAAAGGGAAGAGGCAAAGACAAGCCCCACTATACTTCAGGACAAGAAAGAGCACAAGGATTAGGCAAGGAAGACCTCAAACCCGCACCAAAACTCCAATTGTCATTGAAGATTCACCAAAGCAGCAAGAAAAGGCAGCTCCTCTAGAGAAAAATCAAGGGGAAAGATCATCAGAACAAGCCTCTACCAAATCTCCCATCACTTATGTTAGGAGCCCTATCACAAGGTCAGCCTCATAAAAGGGAAAAGGTCTCCTACAAGAGACACAGACAAACCTACAAGAAGCAAAGGCCATCCTACAAGAAACTCTGTTAAACCTACAGGAAACACAGAAAAATGGACCAAGAAGGTATCACTCAGCAAGAAACACAGAAAGAAGACCCAGGACCGAGAGAACCTAGTCCACAGCCCAACCTCAACTCCTACTATAGGTTCATTGAAGGAGGTAGGGTAATCCCACAGAGGTTTTCCATCCCCTTATTCTTTGAACTTAAAAAAGAGAGGGCAAGGACACACATGTAGATGCAAATTTCCAAATCAAAAGGAGTGGAGGATGCAAGCCACATGGAGGAGAAATTGAAGGAAATTGGTAGAGAACTGAGCAGCATAAGGGATAGAGAGGCAATGATCAAATCTCAATTAGAAGCAAAGAATGCATCGCTAAGGGGAAATCTACAAGAAAGGGAAAGCCAATTAGCAACTACGGCTAGTTTATTCTCGGAGGCAATCCAGTGCAGGATGCCAACAAATTCTTATGCCTTGTATCTCAAGGAACAATGGCTACAATTCCAAATCAAGAATTTAGCATAGAGAGGCACTATGTCCTTCCAATGCCATAGACAATTCATGGATCTCTGTGATCAAAGCACCTTGCAAGATAGAGCAAAAATGTCTAATTTTTACCTACACAACTTAGGCCTTGACATATTTGAATGTGTGGGACCCAAATTCAAAACTCGTAGACTTGCAATTGATGGCCTTAGCATCATGGATGAACCATGAGGAGGCAAGAGCTATAGAGATGAAAAAGGTAATGGCGAGAGAAGAGATAGAACCCCTTATGATTAGAGCTGAAAAATCTAACCCAATGGTTATCATCAGCACCCACAATCTCAATGCATATGATCCTAAGCTTGCACCTAGGTACCTTATTGCACAAGAAGAAGTAGTCACACACTTTGAAGATGTGTTTAGATTGCTAGGAGATGATAGCGTGCAAGATTTCCAAATGAGGTGGAACACCTTGCCTTACAACCTCAAATTCATAGAATACCATTCTCCTCACAAAACGAGAGAGCCACTAAATAGAACACCCATGTATAAGCAGGCTCTACAAAGACTCAAAGTCAATCGGATTGGCTTAAGAATCAGTCCACCACTGCTTTTAGGGATATCGGAAGGAAGGAAAGAAGAAGAAGAAAGGAAGCAATAGGAAAATATGGAGAGGAAGGCAAGATTTTACTCACGAGAAGAGGAAACTACAACAGAAGCATGGGATGTCAGGGAGGCCACTAGAGCAATGAAGGACATGGACATAGACTAATTTTCTCAGAGGATGAGCAACACTTTCAGCATGGGGTGATGATGAGCCTCATCATTAGGTAACTATACGGATCTTAATACACCTCCAAGATTACTAAAATCAACTCTTCTCATAATTCCTTACATGTTTTAATTATATTTGCTTAATGAGATGAGTAAAAGTAAGATGTTATGTCTAGTGGTCTAATGTGCATTGATTGTAGGTTTTTGGGAGAAAATCATGGCGATTTTGGCTAATTAAGGTGCAGGAACTTGAATGAGACAAGAATGAGAGATTATAGGAGATGGATCTTCCTCATTAAATCCTCACTCATTCGAATATCCCTCAATCAAATCACACTAGCCTAGAGTTGCAAGCAGCCGAGTCATGGAGATCAATGGCTGCCGAGGCAGTGATATTTAAGAACCAATTCATCTTGAGTTTGGGAGCCAATCTTCCCTAGATTTAAGGAAGTTGTTGGATACTTCGGTTGTATAAATAAGGAGGCCTAGAGCCTCATTAGGATTTAGATTCTTTATGTAAGAGAACTAAGCATTTTCGAGTTGAAGGATTGTGGCAAAACACCGTTATGTAATTTTTTGATATGCTAATGAGAATGAGAATTTTATTGATCCAACACTTAGTTGACTAAGAGGATTGAAGATCTTGGGTTAGGGCCCAACCCTAGAAGCAAAGGTTCCTCTTATTGTACTTGTATGCTTAGGTTATTTCATAGATTAATTGTTGAATTGATTTTGGCATTGTTTCATTGCAAGTTTTGGTGAATTTGATTAGTTTGCTTCCATCTGTGCATAACTTTAGCAGTAACATTAGAGAGATAAAGGAACACCAAAAAGGATGATAGCAGGTGGATCTTGCCTCACTCCTCCCTTTAGGGACCATGGTTTGAGGAAAAACTCCTATTCAGCCCAAAAAGACAGAATTCTGATTTCTTATGGAATTTAGGGTTTTCTACTAATTAGGCCAACATATTTTTAGTTTTCAATAATAGGTTTTAGTTGTTATTTTTAATATCTCCAGTTTTGTATTAGATCTCATGGTGTTTCACAATATTCTGCAAGTATTTCCATGCATGAACTAGGCAAATGAATGATGGAGTTTTGTTTTCTTATGTTGATTGGAAATCTTTCTTGTTTTGTCATGATTCATGGGTAAATGTCAGTGATGTGTGTATTGCAGGAGTTTCAGTAGTGCAGGAAGATCTCATGTCAACAGTCCCAACCTAACCTCATCCATCCATGATCACCAAAATCCACTAAGTACATAAACCAATTTATCATTCCATAAGAACAACTTTCCATGTTTGTTGAGCAAATCCAACCATCTTACAAACTTTGGTTTGAGTTCTGAGGAAGTCCTAGGCCCTAGACCACCTTCCAAATCACTCCTTATGCTTTCGACTGAATCCTGTAGGAATACAAGGGATCCTGTAGGAGCATTAGGACATCCTGTAGGTGCATTAGGACATCTCGTAGGACGACTTGTAGTGCCCTGTTTTGAGGCCGATTTATGGAAATTGCATCCAGAAAGTTAGGAGAAGACCCCTACTTGCCTCCCAAGCCATCTAACCCTTCACAACCATCTCTCTCCACACCTAACCCACCTGTCATACAACCAAGAAGAGTTAGCATTCATATTTTCACAAAAAGGACAAAAAAGGAAAAAAGCTTATTGTGTTCAATCATATGCACAACAGTAAAGTGTTTGATTATTTCAGATTGCATGCTTATGATAGTTAGGATTACACATATGTTAGTTTAGAATTCTTTTGAAGCAAGATCTCTTAACAAATAGTTAGATGAGTGGTGTGTTTAAAGCATTTATTTCAACCTTTCATTAGTGCAGTAGACAATATTTCAATTCTCTCAATTAGGGTAAAATTCCCCTTTCTCCATTAGTAATCAAACTTATTCTAAATCAAAAGAAGGTTGGTTTGAGAAACCCTAGTGGTTTATCACCAGCTCAATAGTGCCAAAGAGTGGACCCATTGCATCTACTTGTGTATACAAAACTGTCACCTCCAAGTTTGTACGAACTCTGGGTTGATAAAGTAAAGTTGGTAGCCCTAGGAGTTACAACATTCTTGCTGCAATACTGGTGCAAAGTAATTAAGCAAAGCAAAACTTGAAAGAAATGAAAATGCTGGAATTAAACTTAATGAATGAAAATCAGCAGAAAGGACAAGATGATCTCATGTCAGTAGCTATCAAAAATATGTAAATTTGCCCGGGCTACCTACAACAACCTGTAAAAGAAACACTGATCAACTTAACAATTATGGAGAAAACATGAAATATGGACAGTGATGAACATTATAACAGCATAAAATATATACAAGTAATGACTACAAAAACAGTAAACAAAAGCAAGTAAGAAACTATACGAAGCTTTGGTGTACAGGGGCCCTCTGTCACCTCATCCAGTCAACTACTTAATCACAAATTGGATTCGGGAACGTTGTCTTCTCATATATTGAATTGCAGAAATAAAGCAAAGGAAAGTACAGCACAGTGGGCTGAAACAACAGTCAAAATTACAACTTAAAAGACTAACTATCCAGCGTATATCAACGTGTTATTTATAAGTGCAAATGCTAATAACTAATTCCTAGATTTTGTGCTGCCAAGAGACACGTAAATCTCCACAGCCTGAGATTTAGCGTGATGGTCATTATACCAGTTGAATCCATGGAGTGGTGGCTGCTTGATTCGGTTCACAGGCTGGTCGACAGTTGTGCCAATACCTCCAGAAATGAAGGATCGTGCCACGCAATCCTTCACGTGTGCCAAAACAGAGCCGTGCCACCGCAAAATTCCTCATTTGGCCCTTCCTTTGACCGTCGCTGACCATGACTGTTTATGAGCGATTTGGCTGATTTGAGAGGACACACTCCATGTACATGTCACCTGTATCCTGCCCATGTGCCTGGTTTCTCCATTGGACACCTGTAGCATAGCTTTTGACAAAATCGCTGCGGAAACTCGGGCTGGCTGCGGAAAGTGACAAGTTTCCGCAGCTGTTTGAACAAAAAATCTAAACCAAACAACAGTCAGAAACATAGTTAGGAAACCATTTCATAAGCTCTTTTTAGCCTAATATGCAATGATTTGACAGCTGGGTGGATGAAGTAAATGGAAAAAGAAGGCTGGAAGGGTATATAGGGAAGTGCAGGTTTGGGACTCAACATACCCCCACTGTGAAGGTGTTGCATGTCCTCATGCAACCAAAATTTAGACATTCCCCTCTAGTCCATGTGTTCTGATGCTTCTACTAGGACATCTAGCCCTCTTTTCTTCTTCTTTGGTGCTACCACCATCCTTGGTTTCCTTATTAGACATCTGAATTTGAGATTGATCAATGCTCTGCTCAACTTTTTGCACTTTTTCTTCAGTTTCTTGTTTTTCTTTTGCCATAGTCCCAAATGAAGCATGGTGTTATCATGAATAATTTCATCTACTTTGCTCTGTTCCTTGAGTGTTTCATTTTCTTGCTTGATATGCCTGTTTAGGACCTCTAATTCAAATACCTCCTGTTTTAAGGACTGAAATTGTGCATCTAGTGGCAGAGTGGTACTCGGACCTACAACTGATTTTTCCAATGATTCCAAGTAGTCATATACCTTCTGTTGACTGGGATCTATTTCAGGTGTCTTTCTTGGACTGAGCTCGAAATCTGGTGGAGGAGGAGGACTACTCTCTAGCTCTGGCCGAGAAGTGCTTTCATCATGTGGGGGACTAGTTTCAATACTTGGTTGAGGACTAGGTGAAGTACGACCAACTGGAGTTTTCTCAAGTGTCTCCCCACCCAAGTCGATCAAGTGGGGCCGTTTTATTTGTGTTTTATTCCGCTTCCCTCTTAACCTGTGGCTTCTCCTCAAGAATGGTGGACTAGTACTCTTTTCTTGTATACTCTGTTTCCCTTTTTCCTTTTTCTTTGTTGTAGCAGCCTGAAGATGTACTAATCTTTCTGAAAGTGGTTGATAATCCTCCTCTATGGATGGCTCAGGTGATTGGTAGACTTCTTGGATGGTCCTTTTACCTTTATCTTTCCTCTGTTTCTTGTCTTTAGTTCTGTTTTCTTCTTGTTGACCAACTTCTTGAGTCTCTGTAGTAGGGTAGTCTTAGACTAGAGCGCTCTTTTCTCTCCTCCTACTTTTTCTTGGTGTCTTTGGTGTACTACTTTCAAAGGCCTCAGATGGCTCTTGGAAGTAGTTTCTTATCAGGGATTTTTCCCAGGTATCTTTGTTTTTCCTTAGTTGGTCCTCAATGAGAATTTTTATAAGTCCATGATGATATAGATGAGGTTCTATATTGCCTATG
>APFE030940203.1:36926-72807 GCA_000404065.3 Pinus taeda
GCTTCAAAAGGAAGTAAGAGCTAAAAAGCAAACCAAGTCACAACTAAGAAAACCAGTGAAGCCACTAATCATTCAAGAACATCCTCAGAAATCAACAAAGGAAAAAACTCAGGGTAAGAAGACTGTACCTGAAACAAGTAGATCTGAAGCAGTCTCAAGGGTAAGGAAAAGAAGCCAAATAAATAAAGAAAAAGGTAAAGTCATAGCTGTTGAAGAGAGCCCAGTGTCTAAGGCAAGCTTGAATGATTTACTACAGGCCATTGAATTCGAGCAGTCTGAACCAGTTCAAATTGATTTGACACAGTCACCGCAAGAAGGTATCAAGAAAACCAAGGCCTCAAAAAGGCTTAAATTTGATGAGCCAGCTGAAGAGTTTCTTTTTAAACCTAGAAGACCTATGACAAGAAGATTCCAGCAAGCACAGGAAGCACTGCCCAGAACAGAGGAAACAGGGGAAGGGACACAACATTGGCAAAAGAAGAGCACAAGCAAAACAATCATTACATCTAAAGAAGACAATATAACAGACCTGAAGAGCCAATTGGAATCTGCTAAATATGAGATTTCCAAACTGAAGAAAGCTGTTAGAGAGTATACAATCGTGCATGCAAATTATCGTAAAGCTGTGTGGAAAGGAAGTGAAACCCTAGAAAACCAGTTAAATTCAGTAGTGGATGGCCATGCACAATTCCACACATGGACAGTACCAGCAATCAAAGAGGCCAAATACATTAGAAGGATAAATATGAAGCTAAGAGCTGGGAATAGAGCTATGAAGAAGAAAATTGAAGACCTGAAGGCACAGGTAGGCCAGTTAACTGCTAAATGAATTTTCTTTTCAGGAAAGGTTTTGTTCCAAATTTTTGTCAAATTTGCTTAGTCTTATTGTTTTGAAGACATGTAAATCCCTGCTATACATATGAAAAAATCAAAGGGAGTTTTTGGCAATCAAATGTTTGGGTGATAAAGATTTCAGGTCAAAAGCAAGCTGTTTCAAATAATTCAGCAGTTTTGTAGCGCGCTACGAAACTGCTGTAGGTGATGATTTTAACGCAGACAGGCAATTTTGTATTATGAACGAGAATTTTTGAAAGAGAGACACCTAAAGGGTACGCAAGACATTAGATGGAGCTACAATAGTCATTCAGGTCAAGACAGGTGTACATTTAAAAAGGTGGAATATTTTAACCCAAGTTTAAATTTCTGTTATAAAGCCCCTTTATCATCATTCAAAAGGAATTAAATGATTTGCATACAAGGAACTTTTGCCTACACACATGTCCATCAATGCAGCCTACAACACATCAAAAACGTGGCAATGTTCCATATCTTGGGTTATTAAAGGCTAGAAGACATGTTGTTATACATTCGAGCAATTTGAGGAAAACAGGAACCGAGAAGCAAGGGACATCTCCTAATACTACTGGGCAGTTAAAGATTCAGCGTTCAAGGTCAATATGGAGTATTAAACATCCAGCTCATCCAAATCGAAAGAAGACCAGGTGTCAAAGAACCAGGAGAAGCCACTATTGCATGGAAAATGGAGTTAGAGTCATAGTTAATTTAGAATTCTTTAAAACTCCAGTCAGCACTTTATTGTATTTAATAGTTAGTTAAATAGTTGATAGGTGTCATTAGAGATAGTTATCGAGTTATCAAATTCCCCTCATGCTGGAGGAGGAAGCTCGAATTAGTTAGAATAAGGATTCTATATATAGCTGAAACAACAATGTAATGAGGGTTGGAAATTTTATAATAGAGTACGGTTTTGGCTTATGTAAAGACAGAGTTCAGTAATATAAGTTGGCTGCTTTTCTTCTCAGGATTCATGAAGGATTTCCATGTTCAGAATGTGTGATTTTATTCTTTCCTTAATGTCTTTTACAGTTGCATAGATGTGTAATCACTCAGAATTCACTGATTGTGCTCTGATTTCCTGTATGCATTTATGAACTGTGGTTTTATATGAGTTGTGTTCTAAACATCCAAATGCTAAATGCCCTGACTTCTATGTAAAGGCAATATCATTGTTTACTGAAGTATGATTGACTCCATAGGCCCAATGGAAACTTATGTAATGTTTATCCAACCTTCATATTTGTCAATGTTATTCCACAAGAGTTAGCCATCTAATTATTAGTCAAAATCAATAAACCTTTGAGAGAGCCCTCTCAGGCTAAGGAGGCTAAGCCTTAGTCAAAAGATTGGTTTGAAATAGTTACTTGAAGTCTTCCTGGTTTGCAGCCTTCCAGGGCTTGATTTTGAGATAACACTGACCATATCTTGTAAAGGATTGGAAGAAATTATCACTCCTCAAACTCTAAAGATAGAAGGACATATCAATAAGAAAAAGGTTCAAGTGGTGAAAGTGTTGGAGAGATGCACAACTAAATTAAACAACAAATAACACAACAGAAAAAATCAAGCACATAAGACACAGATTTTAACGTGGTTCACCCAACCAATCTGGGCTACGTCCACACAACATAGGCATCGGTAATTTATTAATCAAAACAGGAGATTACATCAAGAAATCCTCACAAAACTCTCACACACTCTTAACCAACATCTGAATGATTGCCTGTTATATAGCATAGAGAATCTAACAGCCTCATTAACTCACTCACATCAAATATAGGAGGCATTAACTCCCTCCAAACAAACTGGAGTTAATCTAGGAACCGAATTTCTATTGTTGTCACCTTTAGAGATTTTTTCCTATTTCATTCCAAACAGAAAATCTCAACAATCTCCACCTTGACAACAATTAGCCCGATGCCCTGTTATTATTATTTTATCTTTTCTTCAATCCAAGAGAAGCCAAACACCAGCATAGCTTCTCTAAAAAACCTGGTTTCGTGAACATGTCTGCACAGTTCTCCTTTGTATGCACCTTTTCCATAGAGACTCCCCTTTAAGTGATAACCTGTCTTACAAAATGGTACTTGATCAGTATATGCTTTGATTTACTATGATAGGCCGGATTCTTAGCCAAATGTATTGCACTTTGACTGTCACAAAATAACTTGATGTTGTCTTGCAACCTACCAAATTCACCAAACAAACCTTTCAACCAAATCGCTTCTTTGCAAGCATGAGAAGCAGCAATGTATTCTGCTTCAGTAGTGGATAAATCAACAATATTCTGTAGCTTTGACATCCAGCTGATAGCTCCACCTGCAAGAGTAAAGACGTACCCTGAAGTTGATCTTCTCTTATCCAAACCACCTGCAAAATCAGAATCAACATATCCGTAAACAAATTCACCACTCTTATTGTAAGAAATACAATAACTACTTGTGCCTCTCAAATACCGAAGCACCCATTTCACTGCTGACTAGTGTTCTTTACCCGGATTTTCCATGTACCTGCTGACAACCCCAACTGCATGTGAAATATTTGGTCGAGTACAAACCATAGCATACATTAAACATCCTACTACATTGGCATATGGAATTCGAGACATATAATCCTTTTCTTCATATGTATTAGGACATAAACTCGAAGAAAGCTTAAAATGGGAAGCTAAAGGGACTGAAACAGGCTTCACATTATCCATACCAAACCTCAAAAGTATTTTCTCAATATACTTTTGTTGTGATAGCCATAGCTTACCATTGCTCCTGTCTCTGAAAATCTCCATGCCCAAAATCTGTCTTGCTGCTCCTAGATCTTTCATATCAAATGTCCTTGCCATCTGAGCCTTCAACCTGTTGATTTCTTCTATGCTTTTGCTTGCTAAAAGCATATCGTCAACATACAATACCAAGATAATGAATATGCCATTATTCAACTATTTAAAATAAACACAATGATCATATTCACTTCTAACATATTTCTGACTCAACATGAAAGAATCAAACTTCTCATACCACTGCGAGGCGACTGCTTCAGGCCATATAATGACTTCTTGAGCCTGCAGACAAATTTCTCATTGCGATGTTGAAAAAACCCTTCCAGTTGTTCCATATATATTTCCTCATCTAAATCACCATGTAGAAATGCAGTCTTAACATCTAACTGTTGCAACTCTAAATCAAGCAAAGCCACTAATGCTAACACAATTCTAATTGAAACAATTTTAACCACTGGTGAAAAAATCTCATGAAAGTCAATACTGGCTTTCTGATAAAACCCTTTTGCAACCAGTCGCACTTTGTACCCGTCTTCCGTATCATTCACACCCCGTTTCAGCTTGAAAACCCATTAACACCCCACAGTTTTCCTGCCTTTCGGAAGCTCAACCAGATCCCATGTGTCGTTTTTACACAAGGCCATCATTTCTTCCTTCATGGCTGCTTTCCATTTGTCACTATTTGAACCTTCTACAGCTTCCTGATAACACAAAGGTTCATCATCATTAGCGATCAAAGCAACTGAATCATCATACCTTCTCAGACGGCTTTTGATCCTTGTAGATCTCCTTAAGAATGTTTCTAGTGCTTCCACAACTGGCTGTCTATCAACTGTAGGAATTTCTTCATGATCACCATCTGAGACCTGTTCATGACCTCCATCTGAACCCTGTTCATAACTAGAATCTGAAACTTGTTCATGACTAGAATCTGAACTATGGTCATTATGACTATCATTAGAAATGTTGTCAAACTGAATATGCTGGAAATCAGATACATTATCCTGTTTCAATCTTCTATCTACATCTAACTGTACAAGAGAGGATTCATTAAACCTTACATCTCTGTTGATGATGATTTTGCGGTAGTAGGATCCCACAATCTAAATCCCTTTGTTCCATCACCATACCCAACAAAGACATACCTTTTCGATTTCGGATCTAATTTAGTTCGCTGATGTTTAGGCACTAGAGCATATGCATCACAACCAAACACTCTGAGTTTAGAATAGTCACAAAGGTGTCCTGTCCATACCTCTTGTGGAACCTTGCAGTCTATTTCCATTGATGGAGATCGGTTTATCACATAACAAGCTGTTGCCACTGCTTCCGTCCACAACTCCTTTTGCAACCCGGTGTTACTCAGCATACTCCTTGCTCTCTCTAGAAGAGTCCTGTTCATGCGTTCAGCAACTCCATTTTGCTGAGGCGTATAAACCATGGTCTTATGCCTCTCGATCCCTGCATCCTTGCAATAGCTATCAAAATCCTTGGAAGTAAACTCACCACCATTGTCAGTTCTTAAACACTTTATTGTTCTACCAGTGTTGTTTTCTACCAATGCTCTAAACTGCGTGAAAACTGAAAAAACATCAGACTTTCTTTTCAACATGTAGACCCAAACCTTCCTAGAAAAGTCATCAATGAATGATACAAAATAAGACGAACCACCATATGAAGTTGTAGGGGCTGGTCCCCAAACATATGAATGGATATAATCAAGTATGCCTTTACTAGTATGTTTGCCTGTTTTAAACCTTTGTTTACTTTGTTTACCAAACAGACAATGCTTACAGAAATCTAACTTTCCAGACTTTAGATTTGGAAGTAACTTGCGATCAGCCAATATTTTCAACCCTCTCTCACTCATATGCCCCAATCTTTGATGCCATAAGTGAATGGAGTTACTGTCATGTTCAGACACAGTTGACACAAAATCTGACCCTGTACCTCCATCTAATTGAAATAGATTTCCTACTTTCTTAGCTTTCATAACTAGTAAGATGCCTTTGTAAATTTTCATTACTACACCTTGAATTACAGTTTTATACCCATTTGAATCAAGTGCTCCTAATGAAATCAATTTTTTCCTTAAATCTGGTACATGACTCACATCAGTTAATATTCTAGTTGTTCCATCAAACATTTGTAGTTGTATGCTTCCAATCCCAACAATATTACATGTTACATCATTACCCATGTACACAACACCATCATTAATTGATTTCTATTCCTTAAACCATTCTTTATGGATACACATGTGGTTTGATGCCCCAGAATCTAACAACCAATGTTGACCATGATTTGACACATTAACTGATAATACTTCATCATTCATACCTGAACCCGATGTTGAACCTGTATCTATCGTATTCGCCTCCTTCTTCTTTGTCGAAGACTCTGCTTTTGAAGTTTGCTGCTGTCGCTTCCAACAGTCCTTCTTTAAATGCCCTGATTTGCCACAAAACCAACACTTTAGCTTACTCTTCTTCCCTTTTTACTTTGAACGTGAGTCGCTCGGATTCCTGGGGTGTCTTTCTTTCGAACGACCTCTAACCATCATGGCTTCTGATGTAGAGGTTTCAGAATGCGACTTCCTCCTTGTTTCTTCCGATAATAAGGATGCAACTACATCATCAAACTCAATAGTTTCTAATGAACTAAGACTTATAGAAGTAACAAAATGATCCCATGACTCGGGCAATGAGAAAAATAAAGTAATAGCTTTATCCTCGGATGGAATTTTTACTTCTATACTTTGTAATTGCACAAGAAGAGTATTAAAAGCATTTAAATGATCAGCAATCGATGTACCTTCCTTCATTCGCAAACCGTACAATTGTCGCTTCAGGAGAATCCTATTGGTTAAGGATTTGGTCATGTACAGTTTCTCAAGTTTCGTCCACAAACCAGCAGCTGTTGTCTCCGACACAATATTAAACAGGACATCATCAGCTAGACACAGTCGAATAGCACTAATCGCTCTTTCATCCATCTCGGCCCACTCACTATCCGTGATGTTGTAAGGCTGTTTGGACTTGCCCAACAATGCCTTTGCCACGCCATGTTGGACAAGCAAATCATGCATCTTCACCTTCCAGATCTCAAAATTATTCTTTCCATTAAACTTCTCAATTTCAAACCGGGCACTCTGAGTTTTCGCCATCTTATATCAACAAAAAACACAATAATCTCCAAAAAACCAACTTTAAATACCAGCAATTAACAAAAAACTGCCTATGCCTTGTAGCCTTTGATTTAAAAAAAATAAAAAAATTATCTACCGTTGTACAATAATGGTGACAAGCATGTGAGCAGTGGTGTGGAAATACTCTGCACTTGCTGCGTTAATATATATGCATTGCCACAAATTTTAATGACATTATCATTTTCGTGTCAATGTTCATCCATACGTTATATACCCTCATCCCACCATATGCGTTCACCTACTTTAATATTATTCCACCATTTAACATACGTTATATACCTTCATCCCACCATTTAACATACCTTTATACTTTCATACAAACGCTCATTGTTTTTACCAAAGATAGAGCACAATTTGGATTGGTAGTGGAGTCACAGTTTTAAAAAAAAACTCAGCGCAGGTCCAATAGCAGCAATCAATTATAGAGCATAATTTGGATTGGTAGTGGAGTCATGGTTTAAAAAAAAAAAAAACTCAGTGTAGGTCCAATAGCAGCAATCAATGATAGAGCATAATTTGGATTGTCTGTTTCAAAGATTCATATTGTTTTCACAATTAAATTCTGAAAACGTTCAACGCGCACATACAAATATATAATGCGCATAATCATCTGAAGTATAACTCTGCACATACCAATATATAACGCGCATAATCATCTGCGCGCATTCCTTGTAGAGCCCCACTCGAACAACAATCTCTGCTCCCGTTTCAGTGTACGCTCCAATACTTTTATCAGCAACGCTGGCTTAAGAATGGATTAGAGGCACAGCGGATAGCGCAACACCATTTAATCCACTGGATCTCTAAAATGTGTTGGGGAATCCACGTCTCCACGCATCAACAATCACGACCACGCCTCCAGCAATGTACAACAATGTACAGGCCTCCACGCCCGCAAACGATCCACGCAGCAGTCTTTAATCCACCACCCACGCACGCACAGAACTTTCTCAGCACCAGCACCTCCACGCCTTAGCGCTCCACCTCCAGCAGTGCCGCTCCTCCAATGCCCTCTGATACCACTTGTTGGAGAGATGCACAGCTAAATTAAACAACAAATAACACAACAGAAAAAATCAAGCACATAAGACACAACTTTTAACGTGGTTCACCCAACCAATCTGGGCTACGTCCACACAACATAGGCATCGGAAATTTATTAATCAAAACAGGAGATTACATCAGGAAATCCTCACAAAACTCTCACACACTCTTAGCCAACATCCGAATGATTGCCTATTATATAGCATAGAGAATCTAACAGCCTCATTAACTCACTCACATCAAATATAGGAGGCATTAACTCCCTCCCAACAAACTGGAGTTAATCCAGGAACTGAATTTCTATTGTTGTCACCTTCAGAGATTTTTGCCTATTTCATTCCAAACAGAAAATCTCAACAGAAAGATCACATCGTGCATCAACAACAAGTTCTCCAACTTTTAAAGGATAATGCCACTTTGGTGCAAAATCAAACGAAACAACAGGTAGATCAACATCGTAGTGAAAAATGTTTTGATGTAGGGTGATTTGGGGTATTTTTACTGCGACATCTCAAGCAAGCTATTTGTGAGAAGGAAATTGTGGCCAATCTACATCACTTAAAAAATGGGCGAACCTTACGAATGGGAAGACTCTTCAAGGATGAGGATGTGTGGAAGCATTGTTTTATGCTTTTCTATTTATCCAACCAGATTGGATAAATGAAGCAAGGGAATGAATCGAAGAAGGATGAAGAAGTATGAGCCCACTTGTTCAGAAGTTGTCAAAGATCTCAATTCAAACAATATTGCCAGAAATTGAGAGGAAGGAAAAATCATAATTGGAATTGGAGCAGTCACAGAAAACAAACCCGACAGTACGAAATTCAATCAATTTTCAGAGTATCTCATCAAGTGGAAGAACTTACCGTTGAATATCACATCGAAGGACAAGAATTTATACAGGAAGCATCAATTAACTACCTCAAGCATGAGGACAACACTCTTTTGAAGGAGAGGGGCATTGTTTAGGGCCCTATACTACTAGTGATAACCCTTATTATTTATAGTTACACCCTCTATTTATTGATGTACCCATGTAGTGCCCATGTTGTTACTATTGTGCCCCATAGAAGCCCACTATTGTTATTATTGTGCCCTTACATTATTATTGTTATGTAGGCTCTGATTATATAATGACCCCTTAGAATCCTATATATAAAAAGGAGGTCTTTTCATTTGTATCATCCAAGAATTGTTCATTTATGTAATGTAAAGGAGGTTGCCCCCTCGAAGAGGCTGAATTCTAAGGCGTTGATCTATCTTTTCTATTTTTTCTTGAGCTGGTTTCATAACATTCTCCATTCAACATGGCAAGCTGGACTGCACCCCCATCTATGACTTATTGGACTACATAGGGTCCCAACCAATGCATTTGGAGTTTTCTAGGGAATTTCTCAAACTTGTTGTTGTAGAATAATACTAGATCATTTTATTTGAATGTTCACATCTTGATATGGCGATCATGCCAAGCTTTTTCCTGCTGCTTCTATACCTGTTGATGGAATCCTGCCAGAAATTGTTCCTCCTCAAGTTCTTCCAGTTACACGATCCTTTCTTCCAAAGCCGTGTGGTTTGCCATGCCTATCGTCACTGCTATTCGCAAAATAGGCACAATGTATTCCATTGGCATGACGTCTTCCTTGCCATGGACTAACCGGAAAGGCATCTGGCCCATCAACTTCTTGTACATTGTGCGATATGCCCATAACACAATAGGTATGCACAAATCGTAATCGTTCCACTATGTGTTACAAGGCAGAGCATAAACTGGATTCTACCTTTCCTACTTAAGAGCATTCAACCAGAAATGATTATGAATGGATGGTAAACATAACAGAGTACATATGAAACATAGAAAAGAAAACACATTGCTAAACTCACACCACAAGGATCTCATGAATCAGAGCTGCATCATTCTATTAATCTCCAAGCCAAAACTGTACAATGAGAATGTTGGGTTTTTTTTCCACGCTATTCGCAAAAATTACAACCCCTTACAAATGAATTTCAATACCATAAATAACCTCAGAAGTGGGAAATAAAATCGATGAAGATAGGGAGTCGTTTAATCATCATTAATGAACTGAAGCCGGAGAGCCAACCGTTTGCCAGCGTTGCATTTTCCACCTAAACGACCGATGGAGAGGTCCGGGGACTCAAAACTTGCCCAAATTTCTTGGCCATGCACCATCATTCATGATTTTTCATGTCGAATCCAAAAATATAAATGTTTTGCAATTTAGAGCTCCCTAGCATAAGCGCGCACCACGTGCGCGATGCATAGAGCCTGTGCGTGGTGCGTTTTTTGCGGGAGACTTTTAGAGACCTTCCTGGTGTCCAAATTGGGTGTAGAATATCTTGTTGGAAAGGTATTTGAGTATAATTTCCAACCCATGTGGAATTTCTGAATTTGGTGCCAATTTGCCTCTCCAAATCCTCAATCTTCCAAGACTGCTTCCTCTGTGTCAAAATAGGGGCAGAAAGGACATTTGGCGAGTGTTTTTGACCTCCTGAGGACTCAAAACTTGCCCAAAATTCTTGGCCATGCATTCAAAGTCATGATTTTTCATGAAAAATCCAAAAATGTATTTTTTTTTTCAATTTAGAGCTCCCTAGCATAAGCGCGCGCTACGTGCGCGACACATAGAGCCTGTGCATAATGCTTTTTGCAGGAGAATTTTGGAGGCCTTCCCGGTATCCACAATTGGGTGCAAGGTAGCTCATTGGAAAGGTCCTTGAGTCTACGTTCCAAACCAATTAGAATTTTTCAATTTGGAGTTCATTTTCCCTATAAACAATCAAATCTACCAAGACTGGTCAAAATGTGCCAAGTGAGGCTGCGTCAAGACAGAGTGCTCTTGCAGTCAACTTTTGAAGGTGTTCCTCTACTCCAAATTGAGCTCATGATAGCTCATTGGAAATATCTTTATGTCTAGTTATCATTTTACTTATCAAGCAAGTCATTTGGCTAAACGAGCTAGGAGAAAACTTGATTTTCCCAAGGTCACTTTAGAGGTGCATCAATTCTCCCGAGGAAATTGTATTTTTGACATTTCTCTAAAACCATGATACCTGTGTAAAAGGGGAATGAAATATTTCTTCCTTTTCCTATTGTGGACAAAAACCTCTCTCATTTTTCCAAAATTCATCTTTTGCTACTCAGAAACATCATTTGAGTGAATTATTGAACCTTCCTCTGGCCTGCAAGTATTCTTGAAGCACTTTGAGAACAACAATTTGCAAACCTTAGACGTAATGACCAAGTTGACTCTTTTCTTATCAAACAATAAAAAAAATACTGTAAATGATTTCAATACTATCTTAATGAACTTTAATAAATAGAACTTGAGCCAGCAGGACATGGCATAAGGGATAAATGAGTGACCAGGTCCTTCTGTCAGATTATGGCATGCCCCTAGCGGAATGCAGTGAAGTGAATGGAGCGAGACACCTAAAAATGAAATGCAGAAAGAGTTTTGATCTCTGATGGAGGACTGACAAGACCGACTCTAACATTGGCTCCAATGGGGGATGGTAGCTCTTTGGAGGTGCCAAGAACAACAGATCTCTGGAAGAGCTAGACAGTGTCTTCGTCCATTGGGCTATGGAGTCATTATTTCAACAAACAACACAAGACTTCAACGTATTTATTGGCTGAAACTTGACTTAAACCGACTTAATTATGAAACCAACATGATTGAAAAAACTGAATCAATGCAAAAGGAAATGACTCATGACTCACTTAACTAAAACAAGAACTAACAAAACTTATTCAGTGGCAGCAGCCCATCAAGATTTGAGGGTTTCAAATTATGATGACAGCCACCTGCATACTAATGCAATATGTACAATCATGTATAATGTGTCTTCCAAATGTAACCAATCAAGTAGATGCCTCCTTGATTGATTCTCCTGATCAGATCTTCTAGTCAACAACAGATACTAGTAACTGGGCATCCAAAAACATAATTGACCATGATCTCCTTTATCACAAAATACTGCAATAATCACCTTCACTGTTGACTGCAACAGATTTTCTAGTGGATCTTGAAAAACATGAAGATTTACCTCCTGTTGAGGAAACAAGATGTCTTTTTCTTTTGATTATGATCTTCCTTCATAATGTATTTCAGAAAAATTATGGTCTTGGTCCTCAAAAATGTCTGAACAAGTGGATGAGCAGATTTCCTCTTCAAAAAACATTTCAAAACATGAGACATATGAGGAAGAATCTGAAAGGGAATCCTGAATGGTCTGGTCTGCTGAAGTCTGGATATATTGTAGATCATCTTCATATGATATGATAGCCAGATTGTCTTTGCATTCATCAATCATGAGAAAAGAAACTTCAAATGATTCTTGAAACCCAACACTATCATTTATATCATCTACGACAAATTCATTCAGAGAAAATTTTCTACTTACTTGAACAAAATTCTTATCTTGCTATTCATGAACTGACTGGATTATCTGTTTATGAAGGCTTTGTTCTGATGGCATGAGAACATTTGGATTCATAACTCTATTTTCTTCATTCCAGGTGATTTTAACAACATAATTCTCTTTCATGGGACTTAGTACAAGGTTTTCTTGGTCATCACAATCTGAATCTACATCTGAAATGGATGTCTTAACATTATCACATTCTGAATTTGAAACTTGATTTCTCTACATGCTGTCTTCTTCTATGGACATATCTGAAACGACACTTTTTCTTTCGTCACTTTCAGCCATATAGACCTCTTCAACCTACTGATCTATGAAGTTGCTTACAGGACTGTCATCCTTTTCAGAAGAGGAAGAAGTTCCACCCTCACCTTATTTACCATGTGCACACGCAAGATTTGTGTTAATTTGAGCTAGAACATGACTATTCAAGAGTTGATCTATTTCATTTTCAAACAAAGGAGATAATGCTTTTCGTTTTCTCTTGCACAAACAGTGTTTTTCTCCAATATTTTCAAGTGAAGGAGTATATAAATTTTCCTCATACTGCTGATCCATTTCATGTAATTCATGTTGACTATTAAGAGGCAAAACTCCTTCATCTTCCATTGTACTAAAATCTTGATCATGCTACAAATTTTCTTGATCATTTTCATGTTGCTGAAATGGGTTTTCACACAGGGCTTCCATGATCTCTTCATCCATGAAATTATCATCTTCATAATATTTTTCAAGGCTTTCAATAAAACCATCAGCATATTTGCAATAGTCATGAACTAAATTTAGTGCTGGATAAGGGTCTTCATACTTCTCAAAGAACATGGCATGAAAATCCTTTAAACAGTAAATACAAGCATACGACAAACTTTCATACCAATATTGGGCTTCACCTTCTAGAGTGGCCAGGAATATCTTCATTAAGCAATCTTCAGGAAAATCAACCTTCAACTTGAGAATATGCATGTGAAATCGAACTAGATGTAATGCAGCGTCCTTCTTACCATCATATTTAAGCGTAGGCAGAATTATTGACCAATCTACCTTCGGAATTTTATTTGGAAAGCCAGGAATGTGATATCGGCTCATGGGAGCGTATCTTCTTGCAACCCAATCCATCTTGAAAACCTTAAAGCTATTGATCTCTCTACAGTGGAGTCACCATGAATGATTGATTGTTGGATTCTTTCAGTGAATGGAGTCGCCAGGTGAGTGATTTCAGCCTTCTTACGTCTGATCGCTGTTCACCATCAACAATTATCTCTAAACTTGAGATATGTACTGGGGCAAAACAATATTCAAGCAAACCATTTTCATCCCCAGCGGAGTCGCCACTATGTTAGAGCCTAAATCTGCCTTAGGCTGAAGGAAGGAAAAATTCAGGGTAACCACAAGCCATGCTCAGTCTGGTAGATATCCCTACCAAAACAGGAGAGGGCCCTCTTCGAGTCACACTCAATAAAAATGCACAATAAAGCCTGATATAACTCAAAATGAAATACTGATTTTAGGCTAGTAAATAGATATGGAAAAGGCGATCTTTTAAATGACTGAATTTTCTGGGCTGTGTGGGGCCAAACGACTGCATGAGCTAGGAAATTAAATCAAAGACACAAAATATTTCGTGAGGCAAGATAGGCGGAAGGTTAGCAATCAGATTTAAATAAAATGGAGTGGAAAGACTGTTAAGAAAAGCTAAAAAGGGCATACACATGAATCCTTTTCAGACAGAAGAAGATACACAAAATATGAATGCTTTACAAGGCAGAGCATAAACTGGATTCTACCTTTCCTACTTAAGAGAATTCAACCAGAGATGATTATGAATGGATGGTAAACATAACAGAGTACATATGAAACATAGAAAAGAAAACACATAGCTAAACTCACACCACAAGGATCTCATGAATCAGAGCTGCATCATTCTATTAATCTCCAAGCCAAAACTGTACAATGAGAATGATGGGTTTTTTCTCCACGCTATTCCTAGAAATTCCAACCCCTTACAAATGAATTTCAATACCATAAATAACCTTATAAGTGGGAAAGAAAATCGATGAATATAGGGAGTCATTTAATCATCATTAATGAACTGAAGCCAAAGAGCCAACCGTTTGCTAGTGTTGCATTTTCCACCCAAATGACCAATGGAGAGGTCTGGGGACTCAAAAATTGCCAAATTTCTTGGCCATGGACCATCGTTCATGATTTTTCATGCCAAATCCAATTTTTTTTTTTTTTTGCAATTTAGAGCTTCCTAGCATAAGCGCGTGCCACGTGCGCGGCGCATAGAGCTTGTGTGTGGCGCTTGTTTGCGGCTTTTGGAGGCCTTCCCGGTGTTCAAATTGGGTGTAGAATAGCTTGTTAGAAAGGTATTTGAGTCTAATTTCCAACCCGAGTGTAATTTATGAATTTTGTGCCCATTTTCCTCTCAAAAAACCTCAATCTCCCAAGACTTCTTCCTGTGTGTCAAAATAGGGGCAGAAAGGTCATTTGGTGAGTGTTTTTGACCTCCTGACGACTCAAAACTTGCCCAAAATTATTGTCCATGCACTAGAAGTCATGATTTTTCATTCCAAATCCAAAAATATAAAGTTTCTGCAATTTAGAGCTCCCTAGCATAAGCGTGCACCACGTGCGCGGTGCATAGAGCTTGTGCGTAGCTCGTTTTGCAGGAGACTTTTGGAGGCCTTCCTAGTGTTCAAATTGGGTGCAGGATAGCTCGTTGGAAAGTTAATTGAGTCTAATATCTAAAAGGCCTATATTTTATCAATTTGGAGTTCATTTTCCCTATAAAAAAGAAAATCTACCAAGACTGGTCAAAATGTGCCAAATGAGCCTGCCTCAAGGCAGAGTGCTGTTGCAGTCAACTTTTGAAGGTGTTCCTCAACTGCAAATTGAGATCATGATAGCTAATTGGAAATATATTTGTGTCTAGTTATCATTTTAATCATAAATAAAGTCATTTGGCTAACCGATATAGGAGAAAACTTGATTTTCCCAAGGTCACTTTAGAGGTGCATCAATTCTCCCGAGGCAATTGTATTTTTGACATTTCTCTAAAACCATGACACCTGTGTAAAAAGTGAAGGAGTTTTTCCTTCCTTGGACTATTCTAGACAAACACCTCTCTCAGTGTTCCAAAATTCATCTTTTTCTACTCAGAAACATCGTTTGAGTGAATTATTGAACCTTTCTCTGGCCTGCAAGTATTCTTGAAGCACTTTGAGAACAACAATTTGCAAACCTTAAACCTAATGACCAAGTTGAATATTTTCTTATCAAGCAATAAAAACAAGACTGTAAATGATTTCAGGACTGTCTTAATGAACTTTAATAAACAGAGCTTGAGCCAACAGGACATGGCATAAGGGATAAATGAGTGACTAGGTCCTTCCGTCAGACTATGACATGCCCCTAGCGGAATGCAGCTGAGTGAATGGAGAGAGACACCTAAAAATGAGATGCAGAAAGAGTTTTGATCTATGATGGAGGACTGACAAGACCGACTCTAAAATTACTGATTGGAAATGAAAAAGAAATTATCCAGGAATTAAAGACCCAATGGTCCTCCTAATTCGAAATGAAATATCTTTTTGTTGCAAACTATATTTTTGGCATGGAAATTAAACAAGATCGGGAAAAGGGGAAGCTCTGGTTAAACCAGAGGAAGTATGTCGAGACAATACTATAGAGGTTTAACATGGAGGATAGTAAATTAGTGAAGGTTCCTATTCTTGTAGGTGTAAATTAATATGTTGAACAATGTCCCAAGGCACAAGAAGAGGAAGAGGACATGTCCCGTGTTCCATATGTAAGTGCAGTCAGTAACCTGATTATGCAGTGGTTTATATTAGACCAAACATTGCACATGAAGTGGGAGTATTGAGCAAGTTTATGTCAAAACAAGGGAAGGAACATAGGACAACAGTGAAGCAAGTTTTCAGGTGTTTGCATGGCACTAGGGATTATGGTTTGTGCTACCAAGGAAGACTAGGATTGGACAGAGTTTTGGAAATCCATGGCTTTTTTGATGCAAACTGAGCTAAATATTTGGATCAAAGACGATCTACAAGTGGGTATGTGTTTAACCTATTTGGAGGTGCAGTCAGTTTGATGAGAAAGAGACAGTTTGTAGTGGCACTTATTGAGCCCCAAACTTGCATATTTCCTGCACATTTTTCTAGATTCTTTCCATTAACCTGGACCTCCTAAGCTATTAGTACCATTTCATATTAATCATAAAAGAGCATTTAAAGTGGTTTTTTGACTATGTCCTTGTGTTTGCTGTTTGAACTAGATTTTTTTTATGAGCTGCGGAATCTTGTCACTTTCCGCAGCTGGTTCAACTTTCCGCAGTTGTTTTTGTTAAACTACAGGTTGCAGGTGTCACGAGGCAAAGCAAGCCACATGGGCAAGTTGGAAATGACTTGGACATGGGTCAGGTCCCATTGGTCCAGCTGGATTCATCGAAGAAGGTCGTGGTCAACGATGGTCAAGCGGTGGTCAAACAGGAGAGTCCTATGGCAACAGGACTCCGTTTTCAAGCACGTGAAGACTTTCGTGGCCGTTTCTAGATCTCTAGTGGCACGTTGACACCTGTAGGCTGACCACGATGTGGATCCAATAGTCGCTTTCAATAGATTGCCTAATCTTGGTGACCATGATGCGAAATCCATGGACGTTGTTTTTCACGTGTCCTCTATTCACGTAGTTTTACAGAAAAATAGTTATGAAACCTTTGTTATAAATAACGCGTTCCTATACGCATAATAGCTAGCTTTTGGAATGTATTTTTTGCTGTTAAGAACTCACTGTGCCGTGACATTAGTTTATTGTTGTAACTTTGTTTTGAAATATATATATATAAGAAGACTCTGTTCTACATGCTTGCGTAAACATGATTTTTGATTGATAGCCTGTTGGCCGAGGTTGTGCAGAGGCCCCTGCACACTGAGGTTTCGTTTCCCTTGTTGTTGTATAGTCTTTATGCATCATTTCTTTATTCTCACTACATATGTTTTATAATTATTCATTTGTGTATATATTTCTAAAATTTCACTGTTGTTCATGATTTTACAAGCCTTGTATAACGCTGATCAGTGTGTGCATGTTTCAGGATAGAGTAGGAAGCCCGAGCATCTATATATAATTTTCATAATAACTAGTGATATGGAATTGATCCTCTGCTGACTTTGGTTTTCTTAGTTTCTTTTAAGTTTTATTTTGTTGATTTCAGTCTTGTTCATTTGCTTTGGTAAGTTAGTTTAGAAATCAACTTGTTCATTTCATTGACAGTTACCTCTGAAAGCCATAGCGAGACTAACTGGCGAGGGATTGAAATATGAATGCTGTGATTTGATTTTAGTTTACTTTCTTGCAATTAGATAATTGGATTGCTCATTTCATTGACAGTTACCTCCGAAAGCCATAGCGAGACTAACTGGCGAGGGACTGAAATATGAATGTTTTGATTTGATTCCAGTTTACTTTTCTGCAATTAGATATTGGATTGCTCATGTCATTGGCAGTTACCTACGAAATCCATAGCTAGACTAACTGGAGAGGGATCAAAATATGAATGATGTAATTTAATTTTAGTTTTACTTTTTTTGCAGTCTTTGATTTCCTTGAGTGTAGTAGCTTAAATCATTTATTTGTATTTAGACAGCAGCAGAGATGATAGTTTCATAATCAGTAGTTCATTAATTACTTGTTTTAAATAGCAACAATTTTTCATTCTTGATTCAAGTATTATTTTTCACTAGTATTTTTTAAGACCTTCTAAAGTGTTAAGTTTTGGGAACCCTTATAAAGGACATAATTTCCTTAAAACTTATAACCATACTTGCCTTCTAGAAATTTAAGAATAGGAATTCCATAAACAAAGATAAAAAACCCCAAAACGACATAAAAATCAAAAACGACAAAAGTAAGAAATAGGTTATCTTACACATATAGTGTGCCACACTTCGTCAGCTTACGAATCCCAGATTGACAATTAATGTAGCAATTTAGGACACACTAAATTGACCAAACATTTTTCCACCATTGCTGGGGAAGTGTAACTAGGTAGCCAATTTCTTAAAAAAAAACACACACACACACAATAATAAAAAGAAGGGAAAAATTGGTAACTTCTTAAAGTATGCTCTCCTCTTGCACCTAGTGTGATCTGGAGGATTAGAAAAGAGAGTTATTGGTTCAATAATTTCTTGAGTATGCTCTCTTCTTGCACCTAGTGTGATCTAGAAGATCGGAAAGAGAATTATTAGCCCAACTTGAGGAGAAAAAAAAAATTACATGCATAGAGTAAGAGATTCTAGGGGAAGGTTTATAGCTATAGCCAAGAGTTCGATTTTCACAACTCCAGCTTCTTCAAGGCATAGACAAGATTCACCACCATCTACTCCTAGCCTTAAGATTCCTGGAATTCAAGGAGCAGCAGCTAAATTAGAGGATTCTTCTACACTATCTATCAAATCTCATCTAGGAGAAGACCCTTTTTTCACTTCTATAGAGATCATATTGTAATCAAAGTAGAATCACCTGAAGAAGAAAAGGAAGAAACTCTCTCTCATCCACCCTTGATAGAAGAACCAGAAGACTCTGAGGAAACTATCATGATGGAGGAAGTAATAAATGGATTTGGGGGTAGAGGTAGAGGAGGAGGAAATAAAGGAGGAAACAATGGTGGAGGTGGAGGTAATAATGGAAGAAATAGGGAAGGAGATAACTCGTTTGGATTCCCTATATTTGATGAGGAAACTCACACAATGATGAAAAACATCTCACGATCTATCCTCCCCAAATTTTATGGATTGCAAAGTGAGAATACTGAAACATTTATGTTTGAGTTTGAAGTCATGTGCCGAACCTATGACAATATGGAAGACTCTCAAAAACTCAAATTGTTTCCTTCAACATTAAAGGGAGCCGCTTTGAAATGGTTCATGGGATTAGTCACCCAATCTATTAGAACTTGGAATGATATGAAACAAACATTTTTGGATATATACCTAGATTATTGTATGCCCACCAATCACAAGGATGAGGTATTCAAAATGGTGCAAAAAGAAGATGAAAACTTGGAGGATTTACTTGAAATATTTCAATACAATTTAAAGAGAGCAAAAATGAGTAACTTAGATGCGGAAACTTTGAAAGCCCTTTTATTGAAAGCCATTAGAGATAAATGGATAGATATTTTAAACATGATGGGGAAGGGAGACATTTCTCAACTTCCACTTCGTGACATAACAGAACTATGTGTCCATCTCTCGAGAGGAAAATCTAAAATGGGAAAAGGGACTAGAGATCCTTCTCTTATTAGAGCAAACAAATCTGCAACTGGATTAGTAAGTAGGGCAGAGATTGGCAATATGCTTGATGAATTCAAAACTGATATCCTAGGGAGCCTTAGTGAACAACTAGACACCCTTAAAATTCAAAACAAGAAGAAAGCGAAAACTGATGCTTTAGCCATCTTTTGTCCGAAATGTAGGAAGAAACATGCTCTAAGGGAATTCCCTTTGGATACGAAAGTTGTAGAAACATGTATGATTTTCTCAGAGAATCATGAGACCAAGGATTGTCCTTCAATTCCTGGGCTCAAAGCTGTCTTTCAAGAAGGTCCAAATTCAGTAGAATCTCTCTATTTTGTTTCAAGAAGACCTTGGAAAGGGAAACAAAATCAAGTATTTAACAACCCTATGAATTTTCAACCCCCGTCAAATTGGAATTCTTGGAAACAACCTTGGCCCCAACCTCAAAATCCATATCAATCATGGGCACAAGGGATGAAAAATCCTTATGGGAGATTTGCTCAATTCTATCGATATCCTCCATCTTTTGAAAATCAACAAACTCCCCAGCTTCCAAATCAAAATCCACAACTTTCATTGCCATTTCGACAACAACAACCTTCTCAACAAAATCAAAATCCTCAACTCATGCTTCCATTTCAACAAAATACAAATCAATTACCCTCTCAACCATTACCAAATCTTAACAATAAAAATCCTCAGAATACTTACATGATAGAAGGACAACAATTTCCTACCTATATGATTGTTCCTCTCAATGATGTACAACTCAGGTCTGGTAGAGTTTTAGAAAAACCTTCTATAGATGTCCAAGAGCAAGATACCTCTAAGGAGGACTCCCTCTTAAAGTCATAAGGTTTGAGGAAGCATCTCTTCAAAACTCAAAACACTCAAAAAAGAGAAAGAAAAGTCAACCCCCACAACTCCTATAGTTGAGCAACCTGCATCTTCATCCACACCTCCTTTCCCTAAAAGATTACAAATTGATAAAGGGGTGGAAAAACAAATCTTGTTGCCTAACTATGATTTCCTATATGAAATAAAAATAATGTCTATATCAAGATTCCCTTGCTACAAGCCATTAGAGAGATTCCTATTCTAGCAAAAACAATAAAGGAGTTGATTCTCAAAAGACCAGGAAGGAAACCAAGAGATACAACAAGGATCCACCTGGTAGGAAAAATTGCAGATATCATGATGGGAAAAATTACCATGCGTATGTAGATCCAGGTAGTCCAATTGTCAAGACACATATAAATGGGATAGAAATTACAAACACATTGATTGACTTAGGGGCTGCTATCAACATTATGAGTAGACAGAATATGGAACAGCTTAAACTTCCTAATCTCCTCTTTACACCTACTTTACGGTAGCTTGTAGATAGATCAATAATCAAACCAGACGGTAGATTATTAGAAGATATTTTAGTCTCCTTAGATTCTTGGGAATATACAGTAGATTTCATGATTTTGACTCCCAAGAGTAATCTAGGAGGGCCCCCACTTATCTTAGGAAGACCTTGGCTAGCCACAGCTGGTGATTTCATTAGTTGTAGATCTGGGGATATGTACATTACTGATGGTAATTCGACAAAGAAATTCAATTTATATCCTCCAACAAAAGAAATTACAGAAGTAGGAGAAAATTAATGGGTCGATGATGAGGACACTATACAACTTGTCTTTACCATTTCTGAAATCAGTGAAGATAGTCAAATTCTGAACACATTAGAAAATTTTGAGACATCTTCGGAATATGACCCCACACAATTTCAGTTGGATTCTGACATTGGATATTTATCATAAAGACAAATGTCTCTTTACTCTATGGAAGAGTTCGGTAGTTCTACCATTGAGATTTTTTAGGAAAAACATTGAATATCAACAAAAATTAGGAAAAGTCACAACAGGAAGAACTAACCAAAATCTTGCAAAAACATTCTACTGCATTTGCATGGGAGTATACTAATATGAAAGGTATCAATCCTAAGACTTGCATCCATCATATCTATATTGAGGAAAACAGTAGACCAATCAGACAACCTCAGAGAAGGATGAATCCAAATCTTAGGGAGATAGTGAAAGAAGAGCTCCAAAAACTACTCAATGTAAACTTCGTTTATCCAATTTCAAATAGCCGATGGGTTTGTCCTTTGGTTATAGTACCTAAAATGAATGGTAAATGGAGGGTATGCATTGATTACAGGGAATTGAATGAAGAAACTTTGAAGTATCACTTTCCTTTGCCTTTTATCGATCAAGTATTAGATACATTAGCAAGCAAAAAGTACTTTTCATTTTTGCATGGTTTTATGGTTATAATCAAATTCAGGTAGCACCTGAGGATCAAGATAAGATCACATTTACCTGTCCATGGGGGACATTTTCCTATCGAGTGCTTCCTTTTGGATTATGTAATGCACCTGATCTAATCCATGATTGTGTAGAGGTTTATATGGATGATTTTACAGTTTATGGTGACTCATTTGAAGAAGCATTAGAAAATTTGGAAAAAGTAATTGTAAGATGTAAAGAAACAAACCTTTCATTAAGCCATGAAAAATGCTTTATGATGTTTACTGAAGGTATTGTTTAGGACATCATATTTCAGGGGATGGGATTAAAGTTGATAGATCAAAAGTTGAAGTCATCTCCAAATTGCCTATTCCAAATTGTCAAAGAGATGTTAGAAGTTTTCTAGGATTTAGTGGATACTATAGAAGATTTATAGAAAACTTCACTAAAATAGCATCTCCACTCTTCAAACTGTTTACAAAAGACTGTGAATTCAGATGGGATCTTGATTGTCAATCATCATTTGAAACTTTGAAAACAAGAATATCTGAAGCGCCTATCTTGAGAGGACCAAATTGGAAGCTCCCTTTCCATATTTCTAAAAATTCTTCAGATACAGCTCTAGGAGCTGTGTTGGGTCAAAAAGATTTAGTCCCTTATGCCATTTACTATACCAGTAAAAATTTGACTCCCACTGAGTTGAACTATACTGTAACTGAAAAGAGTTCTTAGTTGTTGTTCATGCAATCAATAAGTTCATGCATTATATAATAGGCTATGAAACTTTTATTCATACTGATCATTCTACGATTAGATATCTAATGAAAAAACCTGTTACTAATGGCAGAGTTACAAGGTGGCTCATACTTTTACAGGAATTCAATATCATTGTGTTGGATAGACCAGGGAAACAAAATACAATAGCTGATTTCTTGTTTAGGATTCAAAGTACTAAAGAAGATTCTCCTGTGAGGATAAGTTTCTTGATGAATATTTATTTGCAGTAACTACTAAGACCCCTTGGTATGCAGATATTGCTAACTATTTGGTTACAGGGAAACTACCTCCACATCTATTTCCTAGTGAAAGAAGAAAGATTATTCAAGAGAGTTCAAAATATTCATATATTGCTAACGAATTGTTTAAAATAGGGCCAAATCTTGTGATTAGAAGATGTGTTAGGGAAGATGAAATGCATGATATCCTCAAGGCGTGTCATGATGAACCATGCGGCAGACACTTTGCTGACAAAAGGAAAACCTATAAAATCCTCTCTTTAGGATATTATTGGCCTTCCCTCTTTAAAGATGCAAAACAATATGTCAAAAGGTGCAACAATTGCCAAAGAGTAGGGAAACCTACCCTTTCAAATGAAATGCCATTGCAACCATAAGCACTCATCGAACCCTTTGAAAAATGGGCTTTAGATTTCATTGGAACTATTAATCCACCATCTAAGCAAAAGAAGTATATATTGGTATGTACTGATTATGTCACTAAATGGGTAGAAGCCAAAGCATTATTTTCTGCTACTGAAAATTCAATTATTAGTTTTCTTTATGAGGATATTTTTACTCGCTTTGGTGTTCCAAGAGAAATTTTGACAGAAGTCAATTCACATCCAACTTGGTGGAGAAGCTGATGGAAGAATATAAAATCAAGCACAGAATATCTACTCCTTACCATCCGCAAGAAAATGGTCAAGTGGAGTCTACAAAAAAAGTTCTCGAAAGTATCATCACCAAAACTGTTCATCTACATAGAAGAGATTGGGCAGAAAGGCTTCCTAAAGCCTTGTGGGCCTACAAAACTACATGGAGAAATACAACAGGACATTCTCCCTATGAAATTGTTTATGGGAAAGAATTCCTACTCCCCATTGAGTTCCAATTCAAAACCTTCAAGATGGTAGTCCAGTTGAGGATGGATCTATCAGAAGCCCAAAAGCATAGAATAGAGCTTTTGAATGAGCTAGATGAGATCATACAAGAAGAAATCCTAAGAATTGATCTAGTTCAATATCAAAGAGCTAAGTGGCATGACAAATACATCAAAGAGAAAAAGTTTCAAGAAGGAGACTAGGCATTGTTATTTGATTCCAAGTTTAAAGACTTCAAAGGGAAAGTTCAGACTCATTGGCTTGGGCCATATGATATTGACAAAGTATTTAGAAATGGAGCGGTAAGAATCAAAATCATTGATGAATTTCAAACTCCTCTTATTGTGAAAGGTCACCTATTAAATATCTATCATAAGCCACTCTCAAAAGAGGAATTTGTCAAAATCTTTCAAGATAGTTTTGCAATAAGGTTGGTGAAGAAAAATCCTTTTTCTCCACCAGCCTAGCTTTTGTTCTTTTCTGTTCCAAAAAAAATAAAAAATAAAATTGTATAAGCCTGAAAACAAATCACTGATTGGCAGTCTTATATAGAAAATACAGAGAGAAAATTAGGAACTCCTCACGCCCTATATTTTCCAAAAAAAAAATCTCTCTCTCTTTCTCATTTTAATTCCACTCCACTTCATTTCATTCCACCAATAAAAGTCTTTATGACCATTTTCATTCATTCAGTCATCATTCATCCATCTCATTCAGTCATATGATCGTTGAATCAGTTTCCGCAGCTGCAAACTGATTTCGCAGCTAGTTGTGTTTTCGCAACTAGCACCCTGTCATTCAACATTGGTAGTTAGATAGTAGGAAAAAATAACAAAAATCAAATGCAGGTATGACTGAGGACATATTATGAAGACATGGGGCACCTAAAGGCATCAACAAGGGGCAGCTGATCAAAGGTTATGGACAACAAGTGGAAAAAATTCCAAGGTATGAGTAGAAATTTATTTCAAATGGCATTCAAAACACATTTTTGCATAGTTATTAAATCACAAGCTCCACTATATGCAATGATTGGCATGATAACCTCCATCACCATTCCATGACATTCCTCCATAACCCATGCATTTATTTTTCCAGCGGCCTCATGATTAATCCTCGGATTTAACTCGTGTTTGGCTACATTTCTACACTCCACCTGTAATTATGGGACGTGGCGGATTTGATTACGGCTCTCCTCCACAGTATAATTCTGCAGCCATTTCATGAATGTGTTTATGTCTACTCCACAACCGTCCATTTCAAAAAAAATTCCGCCACTCCCCTACTATTTTATTGAAGCCACAGCTACATTACCACCTCGTTAACATACGTCTCCGCTCCATTCCGAGAATTCACTTCCGCTGCCTGTCCTCTGTTTTCGGCTTACAGTCACTGGTTTTATCCATAAACCATGTTCACTCCCACTAATCTAGCTGTCTCAACTCCGCTAAACCCTTCTCACGCAGATGAATTTTAAGAACAAAAGGAAAGAATGGGTCTCTTGTTGAGGGAAGAACCAGAAGGGCCCAAGTTTATGGAGGGGTACCCGCAAGTAAAGAACATATTGAAAAAGGCACAATGGCTACGATTTATTCAAAAGTTCAGAGGCTCTAATAAGGAGATTACAAAAGCTTTTGCGAGGTATTTTGACGGCTTGGAGGTGGAAATTGGGGACCTCATGTTTATAGTTACCGAGGCATACATAGCAGCCGCTACATAACTCCCTTAAGAGGGAGAACGTTGGTTCGAGAACAAGAGCTTTGACGAGAAGGCTTGGAGGGTTATCCTACGCAATCCAGGTATGGATGTAACTATATTTAAATGAGGAATTCCTCTCCATGATTTAGAAGAGAAGTGGGCCAGTTTACTGTTGATTATTCAAAAGTTCATTACGTGTGAAGGCCGTTTTGGAGCAATGTATATGTATCATACCCAACTGTTGATGAAATTTTTAGAGAATCAAACCCTAAATCTACCTTACTTTTTATTACTAAGCTTGAAAAAGATGTGCACAACCATCCAAAAGAATATAGAGGACATAGAACCCCACTTGTATCATCATGGGCTGGTGAAAATTTTAATTGAAGACCAATTGAAGAAAAAGAGGGATACCTAGGAACGGTTTTTGGTGAGAAACTATTTTCAAGATCCACCTAAAATTCCTTAGAGTAGTACAACAAGAAAGAGTAGGAAAAAGGAAACTAATGTGAGAATTCAAGACACTCCTAAAGAAATTAATCAAGAAGATAAGTTGCCTGAAAAAAGCGAGGAAAGAACCAAGGATAAAACGAAAATAAAATTGAAAGGGAAAAGAAACATAGAGGATGTATACCAATCACCATAACCTTCCTTAGAAGAGGACCACCAAACACTGTCTGAAAGGCTAACCCACCTTCAAGGACAATCAACTGTAGCCAGGAAGAAAGAAAAAGAAAAACAGAGTATGGAGGAAGAGGGCACTATCCCACATCATTTAAGGAGAAGCATCAGGCTTAGAGGAAAGTGGAGAAAAGCATAAAAAAAGGGCCCCATTTTATTGACTTAGGAGGGGGAACACCGGAACAACCTCCAGCTAGGCGTAGCCCACCTCATTCTCAGCCAAATATTGAGACCAGTCCTTCAGATGTTGATATAAGTCCTTATTGGCCAGACTTTGAAATCAGTTCTCTCAACAGGACTTTAAGGTCAGCCCAAGGAAAACTTCACCCGAGATAGACCTGAATCAGCAAGAGATGTATGATTATATAGAACCCTTGGAAAGGATAGCCACAGGTCCAGGCACCTCATCCATCCAGCCTCATCCAACACATGACACTCAAATATAGTCATTGAAACAAGAAATTTTTGAACTAGAGGTCCTAAATAGACACATTAAACATGAAAATGAAGCATTAAAGGAACAAAGCAGACTAGATAAGATCATTCATGACAATAGCATGCTACATCTTGGGCTTTGGCAGAAAAAGAACATGAAATTGAAGAAAAAGTGCAAGAAGATAAGTAGAGCACTAATCAATCTCAAATTCAGATGCTTGATGAGGAAGCCCAGGATGTTAGCAGCACCAAGAAAGAGAAGAAGAGGGCTGGATGTACTGGCAGAAGTTTCAAAGCATATGATTTGAAGGGGGGGTAGTCAAAATTTTGATTGCATGGGGACATGCAACACCTTCACAGTGGGGGTACGTTGAGCCCCAAACTTGCATCTTTCCTACACATTTTTCCAGATTCTTTCCATTCACCTGGACATCCTAAGCTATCAATATCTTTGCATATTAATCATAAAAGAGCATTTAAAGTGGTTTTTTTACTATGTCCTTGTGTTTGCTATTTGAACTAGATTTTTGCTTATGAGTTGCGGAATCTTGTCACTTTCCGCAGTTGGTTCAACTTTCCGCAGCCGTTTTTGTTAAACTAAAGGTTGCAGGTGTCATGAGGCAAAGCAAGCCACATGGGAAAGTTGGAAATGACCTGGACATGGGTCAGGTCCCATTGGTCTAGTTGGATTCATCGAAGAAGGCCGTGGTCAATGGTGGTCATGCGGTGGTCAAACAGGAGAGTCCTACAGCAACAAGACTCTATTTTCAAGCACATGAAGACTTTCGTGGCCGTTTCTAGATCTCTAGAGGCACGCTGACACCTGTAGGCTGACCATGATATGGATCCAATAGTCGCTTTCAATAGATTGCCTAATCTCGGTGACCATGATGCTAAATCCATGGATTTTGTTTTTCACGTGTCCTCTGTTCACGTAGTTTTATAGAAAAAAAGTCATGAAACCTTTGTTATAAATAAAGCATTCCTATACACATAATAGCTATCTTTTGGAATGTACTTTTTGCTGTCAAGAGCTCACTGTGCCGTGACATTAGTTTATTGTTGTAATTGTGTTTTGAGATATATATATAAGAATACTTTGTTCTACATGCTTGTGTAAATGTGATTTTGGATTGATAGCCTGTTGGCTGAGGTTGTGCAGAGGGCCCTTGCACATTGAGGTTTTGTTTCCCTTGTTCTGTATAGTCTTTATGCATCGTTTATTTATTCTCACTGCATATGTTTTATAGTTATTCATTTGTGTATATATTTCTAACATTTCACTGTTGTTCATGATTTTACAAGCCTTGTATAATGCTGATCAATATGTGCATGTTTCAAGATAGAGTAGGCAGCTCGGGCATCTGTATATAATTTTCACAATAACTAGTGATATGGAATTGATCCTCTGCTGACTTTGCTTTTCTTAGTTTCTTTTAAGTTCTGTTTTGTTGATTTTAGTCTTGTTCATTTGCTTTGGTAAGTTAGTTTAGAAATCAACTTGCTCATTTCATTGACAGTTACCTCCGAAAGCCATAGCGAGACTAACTGGGGAGGGATTGAAATATGAATGTTGTGATTTGATTTTAGTTTACTTTTCTGCAATTAGATAATTGGATTTCTCATTTCATTGACAGTTACCTCCAAAAGCCATAGCGAGACTAACTGGCGAGGGATTGAAATATGAATGTTGTGATTTGATTCTAGTTTACATTTCTGCAATTAGATATTGGATTTCTCATGTCATTGACGGTTACCTCCGAAAGCCATAGCTAGACTAACTAGCGAGGTATCGAAATATGAATGATGTAATTTAATTTTAGTTTTACTTTCTTTGCAGTCTTTGATTTCCTTGAGTGCAGTAGCTTAAATCATTTTTCTGTATTTAGATAGCAGTAGAGATGATAGTTTCATAATCAATAGTTCATTAATTACTTGTTTTAAATAGCAACATATTTTTCATTCTTGATTCAAGTATTATTTTTCACTAGTATGTGCTAAGACCTTCTAAAGTGTTAAGTTTTGGGAACCCTTATAAAGGACATAATTTCCTTAAAACTTATAACCATACTTGCCTTCTAGAAATTTAGGAATAGGAATTCCATAAACAAAGATAAAAAAACCCCAAAACAACATAAAAATAAAAAACGGCAAAAGTAAGAAATAGGTTATCTTGCACATATAGTGCAACACACTTCGTCAGCTTACGAATACCGGATTGACAATTGATGTAGCAATTTAGGACACACTAAATTGACCAAACAACACTTTCAACTACAAAGGAAAAATACATGGCAGCCACTCATGCAAGCAAGGAAGTAGTTTAGTTCCAGATATTGTGTTCAAGTATGGGATTAGCACAGTAAGCTATAAGGACAGAATGTTACAGCCAAAGTTCAATTTCCATGGCAAAGAATCCTTCTTATCATTCAAAGACAAAGAACATTGATGTTCAGTATCACTTTGTGAGGGACATGGTTGAGGAAAAAAAGGTGTTGCTGGTAAAGGTGGACACTTTGAAGAATGTTGCAGATGCATTGACAAATTCTGTGAGCATTGCAAAGTTTTCTTTGTGTAGAGAAACAATGGGCGTTGTAGGGCTGGACCAATGACTAAGCTCTCTTGTGACCCTCTGTGTGGAAAGGAAATAGCAAGTGGGAGAATGTTGGGTGTGTGTTATATTCTTTCCACGTCCCTATATTAGTTGGGAGGACCCACCTATGGTTTTGTGTATGGGTTTTGCACATGGTTTTAGGCATGATGGTTTTCTGCCAATGGTATCTATAGATTCGACCAAGGGAACTACAACTATGTTCTAATCCAAGGTTAATGGATTGGGGTTTATGAATTCTTGGGCATGTATATATATGTATTGTAACATTGAAAGGAACATAATAATGAAAAATCAATTTGGTAGTCCCATTTTTGGGATCTATGGGAAATATCTGTGTATTTTTTTTTATTCTCGTCATTGTATATTTTCTTTTTTTAAGAATTCATTTGCAGGTAATTTTTGTACAGGTTTTAAACCTACAAAACAAAAATCTTAAGAGATTAAATGATCATGATACAAATGTTATACCAGTCAGACTAGAGGGTCTACCGAGGCATAGGCATCGCAAAAGACAGGAGGAGAGATAATCAACTGAAAGAGTTCCTCTTTAGATATTTCTTCAGGTAGTAAATTAATAAAGGTATTGTATTCAACCATATTATTAGAAGCATGACCAATACGTATTCCTCTTGAGACTAATAACCGACCAGATGGATAATATATTACCCAAGCAGTGATAACTAAATTATGTGTATTCCTACTAGTACCATCAATGAATCCTAAATACACCAAATCATCCATCGAAACCTGCCAAAGGAGATAAAAATATCATCATCACCATGACACCCATAGACAGAAATAAAAGACTATGTATAGTATTTATAAAACAAATAAAATTCTAGGCAAGAGCCTAAGCATAATACTTCTAGAGATAGAGCCCATTTATGGGCTCCGACAACATATTTCCTTGAAATTCAACCAATTCATATAAATCATTTTTTAAGACCTTTTTAATGATATACAGACCATACCAAATAGGTTTAAACTTTCCTACTCCCAAGATGTCTTTATCTTGCTCATAGACCAAAACAAGGTCACCTTCAAAGAAAACCCTAGGTTGTATAGTCTTATCATACTGGGATTTTACTTTTTTCTTATGAGCGTTGTTCACTGTGGTTGCATCCCAGTGTTTCTTATCGAGATGTTCCAAACGATTGAGGCATTATTCAAGACCTAAAGTTTTTGGAGGAAGTTGGAATATAATTTGAGAGATGGAATCTCACATTCTATAGGAAAAAATGATTCCAACCCGTAAACCAGTTGAAAAGGAATAAAACTTGTAGAGGTCTTTATAGACATTCGGTATTCCCAAAGAGCAGGATATAACATGATGTGCCAGTTGGACTTACCTTGATTTGTCATCCTTTGCAGAATGGAATTAAGGGATTTATTAATAGCTTCTATTTGTCCATTTGCTTGAGGATAATAAGGAGACAAATTCTCTTTTCTAAAATCCGAACTTTGAAGCCAACCCAGGCATCATCTTATTTTGGAAGTGACTTCCATGATCAATGACAATCCCTTTAATAATAAAGAAGTGTGAAATGATTTGATTGAATCGAAAAAGATATGTTGTTTCACCGTCGTTATTGAAAGTAGGCATAGCTTCAACCCACTTGGTTAAGTAGTCTACTGCTACGATGATATGCTTGTGGCCCTTAGCCAAAGTCGGTTGCAAGTAGTAAAATAAATACCCCACTTGGTAAATGGAACGAAAGTGACAACAAGAAAACGTGGAGTTAGACACGCTTACATTTTCTGAGTATACAGTTGACAAGGATGTCATTTCTTGATAGCTTCAATACAATCTTTGAAAATCAAGGGCCAAAAATAGCCTGCACGCAATATTTTTTGGAATTAGCAAGCCCAGATATATGTCCTCCATAAGCTCCACTATGGTAGTCATTCAAAACTGACTCAACTTCTTCTAAGGTTAAATAACGTCTAAGGATTGAGTCAATCCCTCGATGATATAGAGTATCACCAATGATAAGATAATTTTTTTCTAAGTGACATAACTTCCAATGTTCATCCTTGGAAAAATACTAAGAGAACTTGGAAGTCTGGAGATATATAATTATATCTGCATACCAAGGATCTTGTGAAGAGATAAGAAAAATATGCTCATCAAGGAATGATTCTTCATAAATAACATCTCCTTCAAAAGGAAATTATGAGATCAATTTTGCTAAGAACAAATATTTATTTGACTTAGCTGACATAAAATCGAGATAAAACTTTTGAAAAATGACAATCCATTTATTATATTTTCCCCCAATCACTTTCCTACTAAGAACAAATTGAAATGGGTTGGTGTCAGACAATACAAAGATTTTTCTAAGAAAAATGTAATGGCAGAGTCATTGGACAACATGAACAACTACCAAAGCCAATTTCCCTACAAGAGAATACCTAATTTTAGGACCAACTAAGCCACGACTTAGATAATAAATCACATGCTCCTTAAAGGCATTGTATTCTTGAACTGGAACCTTACCAATGGTTGATTCTGCTACTGCAAGATACAAGAGGAAATATCTACTATATTCAAGTGGACTCAGAAGAGGAGTAGAGGTCAATTCCATTTTCAAAGCATTGAAGGAGTGTTGAGAAAAATCATACCAAATAAATGGGACTCCTTTCTTGATAAAATGCATAAACCCTTTTGTGATCTCACCATAATTTACGATAAATATCCTTAAAATTTGGTTTTTCCTTAGAGACTCGGAAGTTGACGGATACTCGACGGGGGAGGCAACTGAAGTATTGTCTCAACCTTGAAGGGATCTACATGAATACCTTCATTAGACATGATGAATCCTAATAACCAACCAGATGTAACGACGAAAACACACTTATTTGGGTTCAAATCGATTTTGTAATAACAACATATTTCAAAGACTAAATGAAGGTGTTATGGATGTTCCACTCTCTTTCAAGAGTGAGCAGCTAGATCATCAAAGTATGGTTCAATTATATGCTTGATGTCATGGAAAGAATAGCGCATGACCCACTAAAAGGTAATCCCAACATTTCTCAAGCCAAAAAGAATTTTCCTATATGCAAACGTACCTGAGGGAAAATAAATTTTGTCTTATATTGGTCCATAGGGAAAATTGTTAGTTGATTATATCCAATTAAATTTTCCATGAAGGAGAATATTTCATTTCCAGCACACGCCTCGATGCTCTGATCGATAAGCGGGGTGGGGAAATTATCTTTACGACAAGATTTTTTCAAATCCCTAAAATTAATGAACACATATATTTTTCCTTGATTTTTATCAACAGGGATTGGATTTGAAACCCATTCAATCAAAGAAATAGGGTAGATGAAACCTGGCCTAAGCAGCTTCTCTACCTCAACTTTAATAGTTTGAAGTTTCCTAGGATTAACTAGTTGAAGCTTTTTCCATATAGGCTTTTCATTTTCGTAGGTCTTGATCTCATGTTGAATTAAGTAAGGATCGATTCCAAACATTTCTTCATAAGACCAAGCAAATACATATAGAAATTATTTAGGATTTCGATATATATTTTGATTTCTTTAGGCAAACACTGAGCTCTAATGAAGATATTCTCAATAACATTGGTGTCATGCGGAAAGAGTTATTTTTGCGGACAAACCTAACCTCCCTAGGAGTCTAAGACTCTCTAGTGACAAACAAACCAAACAAGAGCAATCCTTCTCTAAACATACATTATTCTATGAGAACCAAGTGTTTTCCGATCTTACCTTAGGTCCAACGCTTGTTGTAGCAGTCCAGCCTTGCTGATCCAGATGAGCTCCTCCTTCACTTTAAGACCTGCATACACTAACAAAACAAATGATTACATAACACCTGAATATTTCATAAAAACAAAGCATATTCATCATATAGACCAAGGAGTACATGAAATAATTCATTAACAACAAATCATTGAGAAGAATGGACTTATTTGTATTAAGGAAACAAAAAAGGAACCATTACAACCTGAGCCTTGGTGTTGTGCAAGCTCCTCCCAGGGTCCCACAAGAGATTTCCTCTACTTTGACAAGCTCACCCACTCCCAATATGGCAACAAGGAAGGATAGTGATCTCTCCTCACAAGTCAACAATGGAAGTCCTAATTCCAGCAGCATTCATCTACCCTTTGGAATGTTCAACTTTCACCCTCCCCTCCCTTGGCCCAATGCCTGTATTTATAGTGTTCTAGAGGAAGTTATTCAGTTCCAACATCAATGGGATACTCCCTCTTTTGGATGGGGTAGCTCCTCTCTTGATGGGATAAGTTCCTCTATCATAGGAATGCATGAACCATCTGGAGGCACTCAATACACGTCAAACACTCTTCTAGAAGGCTCTAGAAGTGACCACAAGTAACTTTTTAAAGATGAAACTCGCGCCTTTTGACCTTTACAGGGGTACGCACCCAACCTTTGCTTACAGAGCGTACAAGTACGCAGGTACAGTGTGTTTGGAGTGCGTACACGCAGGCAAGGTAGAGAGAACCTGCGTACCCAGAGATAAACATGTTTTAAGTGACTTTCTCTCTTTTTGAAGTTTGACATGAAGAGCAGAGGTATGAGGCTTGACAAGGAGGACAATATGACTATTGATGGAGCCATATTAACTGCAGATAGTCATGGTGACAAATTTCAGTGTAACAGATTGCCCCCTAAAGTACGAAGCCTGTAATAAATAAGGGTGTTATATCATATAGGAAGGGTGAAGTACTTTATCATTTCGAGGATCATCTTGTGGAGAGCCCGGTCAGAACCTGCAATTTTCAACACAAAATACATGTATAAAATTATATCATCGCTGAGGTAGGCATTCCCATACTCAGATCAAAAACTTTAACTATCAGACTAACTACTCTGGTACAGGATTGATTTCATAATACATCATAATCATAGACTCGTGTAGACACAGTATGGATGTAGCCATCTATTTATGATTGGTCTACAAACATAATGAATACAAAACTCCTCGCAGCCTGGATGGTGGAAACTAGATCCAGGGTCTTCATCTCTACTTCCCGAATTGGTACGATTCTAGCCATGTGAATAAATGAATCGATGTCGAACATGGTAGAAACCACTTGATTACCAGTCAATGATGAAAACTGTTAACAAGCATGAGAGAGACCACCAGTAATGTCAATGTTCTCAAAGTACCAGCACAATCCATGAGATGTGAATGAATGAGTCGATGTCGAACATTTCATGGAATCCTTCGATCGCAAGTCAATGATGAAAACTGACGTCGAAGGCGAGAAACCTGCCATTGATGCATGAAGACTCAAGGTACTGACGATTTCTAAGTCAACTCTCTAGATAATGTGCTGATGTCGATAGAAAGCGACCCGTCGTAGGCAAGCCCACAACACGAAATCATAGTTCAAGTTGAAGAAATTTTGCTGCAAGGACTGACTCAATGATGACACAATGAATGATAGGTATTTTGCGGTTGAATGTTTTGTTTACAGACCTCTTGAACACATAACGACACAACAGATGGTTTGGTGATAAATGAATCAAAGTCGACTCCCATAACCCGGGTAAAGATGTCAAATGATCTTGGTCAACTGTGAGGTAAAGGATTTCCCAACCCAGGTGAATGAATAAGTGTCGTGTTCAAGAGTGGTAGTAAGGTTTTCTTGAGACAAAAAGCTATCAAATAGGCTCATTCTTCTCATTTTTCCCCCACCATTTCTGGCAAGTACCTCTTTATTTTTTACAAGCTTGAGGAGGATAACATATGCTTGTTTGTAAGCTCATCCTTCGGATGAGTCCAACTTAGTTTTTGATGCGAACCCTAAAAAGGAGTGGTCCGTTCCTGTTTGTAATAGAACAGGTCCTTTACTGTGAAATTTTAACGAGTCCAGTATAGGAGAAACTCGGCGCTTTTCATATTTAGAGAGTCTGAAAAACTTAAAAGACTCCAGATTGAACTTTTTCGTAAAGTTGTGTCTCCTAAGCCCGAAAAAGTATAAAATAATACCTAGGAGAACCGCTTGATCTTGCGACCAAGGATATTTTCATAGTTAGTGTCTTTGACCTGAAAAGTAAAAAGCGATCAGGACACGTCGTTTTATTTCTAGTATCGAATTTGAAACGACAAAAATCCGGCAATCTTTTCTTGTTTTTTCGGTCAGAAAAGGGCTGTAAGAGGACCTTCTTTTAATTCCATTTTAACGAGTGTAAAAGAAACGCTCGGCAATCTTTTCAGTTTTTAGGAGTCAGAAAAGGGGCTTAAAAGATGACTCTGATGTCTGATTTGTGAAAAAGTGACAAGTTTCCCTGAAAGTCCCTCTGTCCTGCACAAAAGTGACACATTACTCATACCTGTTTGAGATGGGCAAAAATGCATTAAAATGACCTTCCATGGTGAAAAATAAAAAAATATAACATTTATTTATCCAAAAAACCTATAAAAGACCTTTTACCATGTCATTTTTACCATTTTACTGTTGAGGTAGAAAAAAGGGCTTTTGGCAAGAAACTTCCCGTGGACATTGCGGAAAATCAGACCGCCGGAATCGAACGCCGTCACCTCCAGGTAATCCACAACATCCTCCTCTTCAATTTCATCCGTTTGAATTTCATTTTTAAGTTTTAGTTTTATTTTTTGGAGGCCA
>APFE030940206.1:6868-63061 GCA_000404065.3 Pinus taeda
TTCATCATGAGACAAACAATTTTTAACATTCACTGTTTTCTCTATGCTTCCATCCCAAGCTTCCTCCTCAATGAATTGAACATCTCTGCTCACAAAAAGCTTCTTGATAGATGGGATATACAACCTGTAAGCTTTGGATTCCTCACTGTATCCAATGAAAATAAATTTCTCCCCTTTGCTGTCCAACTTCCTCCTTAGCTGATCTGAAATGTGTGCATAAGCCACACATCCAAAAACTTTCATGTGGGTGACTCCTTGCTTTCTCCCACTCCATGCTTCTTCTGGCACTCTGTTCATCACTGCTTTTCTAGGACACCTATTCAAAATATATGCTGCACAATTTACAGCTTCAGCCCAGTACTCATTTGACAAATGCTTTGCCTTCAACATGCTCCTTGCCATATCCATGATTGTCCCATTCTTCCTTTCAGCAACTCCATTTTGCTGCGGAGTGTACCTAGCTGTAAATTGCTTATGAATTCCACTTTCTCTACAAAACCGTAGAAACTCCTTAGAGATATACTCACCTCTTCTATCAGTTCTCAGAACTTTGATATGCAGCCCACTTTGATTTTCTACAAGTGCTTTGAAATTTCGAAAATTTTCAAACACTTCACTTCTGTTCTTCATGAAATAAACCCAAGTGTTTCTGGTGAAATCATCAATGAATGTTAGAAAATGTTGGCTGCCTGATAGTGATGGAGTTTGTGTCGGTCCACATACATCTCAGTGAACAATTTCTAAGGGCGCTTTTGCCCTTATGCTTTTCCCTGATGGAAAACTTTTTCTGTGTTGTTTACCCAAGATACAACCTTCACAAAGGTTGTCTGGTTTCTCTATCAATGGTAATCCTCTTACTATTCCTTTTATACTCAATATGTTAAGACCTCCAAAGTTGAGATGTCCAAATCTCAAGTGCCATAACCAATTTTCATCCTTTGGTACGCTTTGGAAAGCCTCTGTATAACTGCTGCAATTACTTCTTTGTTTTTTAAATCTGCCTTTATTCTGAGAGAAAACATCATGTTCATTGTCATCTTCACTTCAACAATACAGCTTTTGCTAGGTGCTCTATTCGTGATGGTGCATACATCATTCACAAAAAAAACATTGTACTCCTTTTGAACAAGCTGACCAATACTCAAAAGGTTACATTACATTCTAGGAACATAATAGACATCTGCTATGGTTTTCTTTTCACATTTCCTTGTAAATATTTTAACTTCTTCTTTTCCCATACCAGAAATTTTACTATCAGTCCCAAGTGTGACTTGTGATTTCACATTTTCATCTAATTTAGAAAAGAAGGCTATGTTTCCTGTCATATGGTTGCTGCAACCGGAGTCTAGAAACCATATATCATCACTGTTTGTTTCAGCGTATTACAAGCTATCAACACATTGTCTTGGCTGATATTTTCTCTAGTGATATTTGCACTAGATCTATTATTCACATCATGCTGCTTCTTCCTACACTCATTGGCATAATGCCCATATTTTTTACAATAATAACATTGGAAATTGGTTTTATCATACCTTTGTCCTTGAGCATGATGTTGTCCACTTTGTTGATTGTTGCCTTGGCCTTGATTCTGATTTGGATCGCTGCCTCTTCCTTGAGCATTTGCTGGACTATTCATTCCACCTCTGTTTTGGCTTCTGCCTCTTCCTATCTTGTTTCCTCTGCCTTGTCCTCTTCCTCTTCCAAAAGACATCTGGGTCTTGAAGGCTTGTTCTAGAGATGAGTTTTCATTTCTACTCAATCTCTGCTCATGTGTTATCAGTGATGCATGTAGCTCATCAACTGAGAAGTTTGAGAGATCCTTTGTCTCTTCTATGGTGGTGACAATCACATCAAACTTTGAGGGCAGGATCCTCAACAGTTTCTCCACAATCCTCCTTTCTTCAAGAATTTCTCCATGAGTCCTTATCTGTGTGACTAGACTAATTACATGTGTGAATAATGAGTCAATATTTTCTGACTCCTTCATGCAAAGATTTTCAAAATCTCTCCTTAGCAACTGTAGTTTTGTTGTCTTCACTTTCTCCATGCCTTGATAGGCTGTCTTGAGAGTTTGCCATGCTTCTTTGGATGTCTTGGTTGTTGCTATCCTTGGAAACACACTCTCATGCACTGCTTGATACAAAAAATATGAGGGTTTTTGAATCTTTCTTTCTATTGCTCTTTAATAGATCTTTCTCTGCTTGAGTTAATCTGTTAAACTCATTTTCATCTGCTGGTTCTTCAAACCCATGTTCAACTAATTCCCATAAATCTTGTGAGGAAAATAGGGCTCTCATGGTTATTGCCCAATAGTCATAGTTTTTCCCATTAAATTGTGGGAGCCGAGTATTAAACATACTCATGCTAGTGCTGGTGCTAGCCATTCTAGCTCTCTAAACTATGCTTTTAATACTTGACTGTGTTTTCTTTAAAATAACTCACTGTTTCTTCAACAGAAACACAAAAACAACTTTGAGAGATACCTGGATCCTTTTTCCTGAGACTTCACTCTGCTGGAGAATCTGCTGCAACAATAAATCCTTCCTTCAGCTACTTTTACACCTTCAAAGAGCCTGGACAAGCTTTGATACCACTGTTTGGAATTTTCTTGTAAATTCCAAAACAAAATAACTGAACAGAGAACAATGCTCTGTTTTTCTCCAAGATCTTAAACACAGGGAAGCTTAAAACAAATTATTTTCTGAGAACAGAGTATTACACACACCCACAAAAGCTTTGTATACATTAAAGAAAAATGCTTGATACAAAATTCATCCTCTTTCTTTCAGAGGGATTCAACAAGAACTTAAAAAAAAATTACTCTGTCTCCTATTGAAAAGATTTACACTGTTGTGTTTAAATTTTTCATTTACATTTACTGCTGTAAATAAAATTATTACATTTACTGCTGCAAAATAAAACTCTTACATATTCCCTGCTGCATTCTTCACCTTACATTTTCAAACAAAAAAAATACATATGCGCTAGTGCGTATATTTCTTCCCTCACTCTGCTCTGTTCTTTGTTTCACACTAGTGTGCGTTTCAATACAAATACAATGAACAACAAAAACATTTCATATAGTGTTTGACTTTTGCGGTAAAACATAAAACTCACTCCCGTGAATTTAAAAACATTAAAGTACTATTAGCTATGCCCATACCTCCGTAAGAAATAAAAAACATTAAAATTAAAATCTTTTACCTACAATCTACGAACACATTTAATTTCATTTATATTTTACCCGCGGTCAACCAAAAACTTCACGCAATGTCATTCCCTGCAGGCCTGAATGCAGCTTTGAATTAATCAGACGGTGGACAACGTTGAATTCAATCAGACAGTTGCAATCAATATCGGGCGGACCATTTCTACCGAACTTTACATTCCGATGAAAAGATGTTTTACAAAATGTACAAAGGACACGCGTCAAAAAATGATTGCATCGGGTGCATTTGGAGGAAAACCACTTTTCGTGAAAAGCAGTCCGATAAGCTCTGGTGGTTTTGTGCATTAAATGCAGCATGGCAAGTTGAAATTAATATTTCAACAAATATTAGTTTCTTTCGGATCGTTGGCAGTTGATTCAGTCCCCCGGCATCTCCCGCTGACAGCTTTTCACCCTCACCTTTCGTTGGTCTCTTTCATTATAAATGGAAGGGACTTTCACTCCTCACCCTCCGCATTTCATCTCTTCCTATCAGACTCACGGCTCCTACACGCGGAGATAAATATGGCAATGACGAGAGTGGCCTGATTGGAACTGTTGCCAAGAATGTGCAATATATAGGTGTAAGATACAGAAGTCCAGGCCATTACGGTGCATAAATAAAAAACTGCTTGTGGAAAAGGCATGTCTGGCTCAGTACATTTAATTCCGCTGAGGAAGCTGCTAGAGTATACGATGCTGCAGCGAGGCATCTAAGGGGGAAATCAGCCAAAACTAATTTCCCCATTCCCCAGCTTGATCCAGTACCAGAAATGAGCCGTCATAACCAGAGCTACAACATTCAAAGCAACATCACTACCTTTAAGTTCGTATCCACTGATTCTCCTGCCGCTCTCGATAGGCGGACTCTGCTTAACGGTGTCCCCAGTGACTTTCACACCCATTGGCTTCACGCAGTTATTAGTTCTGCAGATATAATCAAACAACTGAAGCTCAATATCACTTACGTTAATGTTGCAGTGGGAGCGCAAGGAATGGCGGATCCCAGCATGAGCAGTATTGCTGCTACAAACCCGCTTTACTTTCATATTGCCAGTTCCCACCCTCGTCTTATTTCTGGTCCTTCTCCGACCAATCTCATGGACTGGGCAATCCTTGTGTAGCAGCCGCCAATGGCAACGGGGTAGCTAGGAGAGACTCCAGTGTTTAATATGCACAAAATCCATGATGCTGTGCAACTGAGCATGATAAATAATTTACCTTATCCACCGAGTGATTTCTATGACTATTCCTCCAATGGGTTCTTAAAATCACAAGTTTCTCACCCTCCTGGACTGGAAAACATAGGGCCATCTATGTTCGAATTGAATCTGCCTCCTCCTAAAAGGGAAGTTGTTTCTGTTTCTTCTGGAACGATATGTGCTGGGCCAAATTTGACGTTGGATTTGAATCTCCTTTCACCTGAAGAATAAGATGATGTAAGTTTGTCAAAGATCAACATTATTGCAGAGACACTCTGGTTTCTTATGTAGGTTTCCGTTTGGTAACAAGTTCCTTTATGAGATCTGCCATTTGGAGGTGGTTATGTTTTCCTTTTCAGTCTAAGATTATATGTATGCTCTTGGATTATTGTGTCATGTCAAGCCAAATGAGAGCTATATTTTTTTGTTATAATATTCTTTTTAAATGCAACCTATATTGTTTTGTTTTTATGTTTTTTTAGAGCTATATTTTTTTTGGTTATAATATTATTTTTAAATGAAATCTATATTGTTTTGTTGTTATATTTTTTTGAGGAAATTAAAAGTAGGTTGTTTTTTTTACTTATTTTAGGGTTTGTTTTCTCCACCGATTTGCTTTATCTCAAAGGAATATCTTTAATATATAATTATAATATTATATATATTATATATATAAATATATATTTATATATATCATAACATGTTTATTTGAAAAAAATTATTATATATTTTATTTAGATAAAATTTTAAAATTTATTATACTTTAATATTTTGGAATTTGATTTTTTTGATTTTAATGATTTGTATTGATTTTAGATAACTTAGTTATAATAAATTGAATGCTTCAAAATCGTACTTAAGACTACTTTTTTTAAGAATGAATAACATACTTTATATATAAATTTTAAATTTTAAATTTAGCATTAATTTTAGCCTTATATTGCACTAGTTATATAATTCTATTGGATTTTTAATTAGAGCATAATGTAATGTAATTAATCCATGTTTTTCATCTCTCAAGAAATGTATTTAACAAATCTCACTCTCAAAATGGTGGGTTTGCACCTATTGTTGGTATCCCATTTCTCATATGAAGGCATAATGTCATTAATGTATGTTTTTCATCTCTTTAGGAATGCATTTCATATCCCACATTGATATTTGCATATCCCAAGGGGTTATCACTAACAAATGGCACAAAAGTTCCCTTAGTAATAAATTTGGTCATTGGTGTACATTATTCAAGCTAATTAATAGTGATGTCTTTTTCTTCTTCGGAAAGAAAAGAACCAGAAAGATAGAATACACAACAACAATCATAACATAAAGTTGTCTATGTCGAAGGAGAATATTATACTCAAGAAGGGCTTCAACAATGTCAACATCAATGGAAATCTTTTTTCCTCCTAGCTCAATTTTAAATTGCAAGGAAAAATCCCTCAGTCAAGGAAGTATGCCCATCCAAGTCCTCAAGCATCGTACCTCCTAGCTCAATTTAAAATGCATGGAAAGATTCCTTATTCAAGGAAGTATGCCTGTCAAAGGCCTCAAGTGTCATACTCGAGTGGAAAAGTTCTAAAGAAAAAGGACCTTTCCATCATGATGAGACCATGATATAAGTGATGGATCCTTCATCTATAAGAGTGTGGTAAATATATATGTTAAAGATACAATTTGATATCTGAAAAGTGATCTAATGGGATAACCAATGTCTACTTTTATTAATGTCAAATGTAATCAAATTCGACTCTAAGGGATCACTCCCTTCGATAGTAGTCAACAAGACTATATGTTACATAGGAAAACTATGTAAACCCTCCAAAGTGGACATGGCATATGGTTCTTTGGCTACATTCTTGATAATATTGTAATGTTAGGTAACCCTAACAATGGGATTTTGTGTCTATCAATAGAGAATACCCTCAACACACAAATCATTATCTCCAAGAGTTTATCCAGTCTGAGAGGTCCATTAGATTGAGTGGGGATGATAAGGTCTTTGGAATATGGATGAAGAACTACTTTGGAGTGTCTCATAACTTTTTTCTCTGTTAAACAATCGCATTTCATCATGGTACATAAGAATATGTGATGGACCTCCACGCAAGCTTGATCCTTTTTTCCCCCAGGCTGAGGAGGGGGAGTGTTGCAACCATTCTGTTTTATGTTTGGGATGGGAATGGATGTACATAGAATGCATGCTACTTCATGGTTGTTATTTTTTCTAGGAAGCAATGAATCTCATCCATCCTTGGGAACTCATGATTTATACGGTCACCTTGAAAAAAAAATGAAGGGAGCTTAACCATACGTCTTTGTTCACTTTTATCCCCACCCATGTTGGGTTGGCTTTATTGTGCCTATTAAGAATTTTTAGAAGTGTTCTTTTTTTTTTCTTCGTCTTACCACCAAGTTGCTGCGAATTCTAAGGATGTGTAAAATGAACTGTATGAATCTCGACACTCTACTCAAGAGACTTTTCTTGTTAACACCTAGTCATAGTTTCAAGGGCTTGCGATGTGACAATCAATTTTCTTAGTTCAGTAGCTAATTGACTCACAACATCATTAGAGATAGAATAAACCACACCATCAAAACATGGTCCTATTTTGGGGCATTGTTGATCAATCTATGGTCATAGAGTATTGCAAATGATATCATACAGGATTCTTGACTATGAATACATCAAGACAATATGTTGGGCATGCAAGATAGTTTGCCCCTTTATGACCACCTTGTCGATAGCTACATCCTTGAAAATATAAGGCAGCAAGAATTGGGTGAACCATTCATTAAGTAGTCAATTGAGAGTCTTGGTCCTAATCAACCACTTGTGTTGCCTCCACTTATGAATATGATTATAGATGTCGGTGGAAGTGCCCTACTTAAAAGTAGATAGCAGATCACTTCCAATATCTTACCATCAAATTAACTAGAAATCATTTAGAGACATTAAAACAAAGAAAAATAATCATAGTATAATGCTTTATTGATTTTGATGTAACATTTAGTAGCACCTCTAGTTAGGGTCCATTGGAAGAGACAATCTAATACTATCATCCAATAAGAATTTTATTAACATAATATATGGTATGTGGTGATGTGTGTGGTCAGGTTCTCCCATGGATTTCTATCATATTTTTGTATATATAGAGTATTTTTATAAGCATTGGTGTCCATTGAGGGTCGTGGGATATGGGGTCATTAGTGAGTCTTTCTAAATCAAAAAAATCAATCGATGTTAGAATTAAGAGTTGGTAATTGCTAAATGGGTCTTGAGGTAAATATTAAACCCCAGATGGACCTTGGTCCCCCCATAGTGTAGTTCGAAAAGAAGGATAATTACCGAAGGGTTTATTAGGCCCATGGTATTGGAACCTTTGGAAGAGATGTAGTAGAAAAAGGATATTTCCCCAAGAGGGATTTCCTCTATGGACAAAGGAACTCTCAAAAGCATGGATTCTAATATGACTATATATAGCACTTGAAGGATGACATCTTAATAACAAAGAAACTCTATAAGTAGGAGCACTCATGGTAAAAATGATATTAGAAGGGACATTTCCCATAGATAAATTGTCCCCTCCAAAAGAATTTGGACCTCCTGTTATCCTCCACAATATCCCAAGGCTGAAAAAGGAGATCAATGGAGGTAACCACAGTTACCTTAGGGTTTCGTAGCTATCCCTGGCAAACCAAAGAGGGATCTCTCTATAAAGCTCACAGCTAAATATATTTTTCAAGACAAGGTAACATTTCAGATTTTTAAGGATCCCTACACTATTTTGATACAGTCAATAGGGAAGATGTATTTTCTTGTATTTATTGATCATGAGCACAATTTTAGTGGATACTTGAAGTTGCCTACTTTTTGTTTTTTCTGCCTGCTCAAGAAAAGTGTGAGAATGATTCAAGTAAGTAGCCATTTGTTGGATTGGTTACATTGGAGGGATCATTTGACATGATTATATATATATCTTCATTAGGTGGGAAATTATCATCATGATTTGAAGCCCAAGGTGAAGGCCCTGTTCTCTCGATGGTGTGTTAAGTTCAGTCAGTAGTCAATTTTAGAGATAAGTCAGTTCATTTTGTTTGTCAGTTTTCAGTTTTGAGTTTGGTATTTTTGGTTTTGACTCCATGGCCAATGGATCAGGGTACTTCATCTACGGTGTTATTGAAACCTCCTAAAGGCGCTTCCATCCCCAACTGGAGCCAAATTTAGTGTCTGTAGTCATGTTAGTCACCAGTGATCAAGTGTGCTCTTTCAAAGTTTTTTTAGGGTCCGAGGTCAAGTTTTATATGGTTTCAGTAGGTCTTCAGATAAAAAACTTTGAACATTGGTTGGTGTCTCTAGGTCATTGCTACTCCCTTCAGTATTCATTGTTATCATTATTCATCATGGTCATGTCATTTTTCAAGTATTACAGGTGATGGATTAGTCAAATAATCATATAGGTCTTGGTCTAGGTCATCATTTGTAACTGTCATCATTATATCAGTGTTAAGCTTAAAAGAGGCCATGTTTGTGGTCTCGAGTCCACACATAAGGGAGTTAGCATCTTATGAGGCCTACGTAATAAAGGTAAAGGTACTAATTCAGTTCATAAAGGTATTACTGCAAAACATCTCACTTTGGTTTCAAAATGAAGGATGATGTCATGTCATGACATATGCCAAAAAACGTGTTTTTTAGTTTTAAAGGATCTTTCAAGCATTTATTTCACTGATCTCATTTGTATAGAGCTCCAATTGGTCATTGAAAGACCTCTAAGAAACCTCAACATCGATTTCTACTCTCAAAGGGCATTTTGCATCCTCTCACTACGTTTTCCTGCCTCACGCTGCATTTTGTGTCTTCCACATTGTGTTTCCATCCTCACGCTATGTTTTCTCTAGCTCACTACGTTTTCAGTGTGTGAAGTAAAGGAATAGCTCCAAATGTTCTCTCTTGTAGGTGAATCTCTCCTCGGCTCAGTTACAAGTAATTTTAAGTAAAACACCACCTCTAATCATCAGTTTTTCAGCCTTTTACTAGGGAACCCTCTCCTAGGGTATAACGTTATGTTTTCTTGTTTTTCCACTATTGTTTACTTTGGGCACAAAAAAAACTAGTTCCCTACACATTTTACCCTTCCCACACTCAAACACACTTTCATTGGCTTTCCTTATCCATCCTCCCTATTCCCCTAAGTCGTAGAGCTAACCCTAGTCTGTATGCTATGTTTTTGGTAGAAATTTGGGTTAGGACCTATTATAGCCAGCAACAACCCCCGTTATTATTTAGTGTTATTACTAATACTAAATAAGTGGGGGCACTTATTCAAAAAATGTTAAAATCAATTCGTGCTTGTATTTCTTTTTTTAAATAAAACTTACCATCATAAACTTAGGAAAATACCCTTGAAAATTCTAAAAAGCTTAAGTTTTATGATAAAGTAAGATAAAATCACTCCTTAAGAAATATCACATCACCAAAAGGATAATGGATACCTCTTTACAAGAGGAATTCTAAGATTGCGAGATCGTGATGTGAAACCTCATCGCATCGCATGCATCAAATATCACCTACGCTGAAAAACCTCAAATAGCCGATACGCAATGGCGCATATCGCAAATCGCATTTTGTGGAAAGCACATTAATGGATGATTGTCATATGCTACGCTCCAGCGATATTGCGATGTTGTGATAGAGCGATAGAGCAATATAGCGATATTGCGATGTTGCGATCTGTGACAAAGCGATCTCTGATATTGTGAAGCAAATCGCAAAATCGCTTCATTGCAGATCTTTCAGGCTTGTTGTTCGAAAAAGTATTTTCCATAAACTGAGACCTAGTTATGCGCTTTAATGCTAATTAATGAGTTAGTTGCCAATCATTAATGAAATATGGTTTTGTGCTTATCGAAGAGCCATTTCACGTAAGGTGGTATATTTTATATGTCTTCGGCATTTAAAGCTTTCCCATCACCTCTCCTTATCGTTATTCTCACCTCACTTGTAAACTACAAGAACAAAGAACAGAGAACTATGCAAAGCAGTATTTAGGATATTATGGGAAAGAAGGGCAAAGCTCCGAGTTCTGAAGACAAGGAAATGACACCCTTGTATACAGACACTGCCTGTATAGAGACGCTGGTATTACTACTTGGGAAGGCATGTATAATCTACTTGAGGAAGAGAATCCAAAAATAATGGAGGTTACAGCTACTGCAGGCTCACATGGGTCTTCTGAGGCGTCCATTATAGAGTTAGCTTGTTCGTTCTTACACTGGATAATGGCAAGGCCCAAAATTCTTCCCTACACGAACATGGTCAAATGCGTACTAGACAACACTCACATCAAAAACATATGATTTAAGACTTAGGGTCAAGAACTTTTGGAATCGTATTTTCATAGAATTTAAAGCTTTATACACTAACAAAAAGTGCGTAAGAGGCAAAAATCGCACCAGGGAATCCTAGATCAAGAAACGGAGGCAGTTTTCAATGTGTGATTAGCGCTTAGCGCTAATCGCGCGTCGCTAAGAAAAACCTCTTGAGGAGGAAAGCCTCTAATTGCTCAGTCACCTGTAAGCCCAGAAGTTTGTAATCGCGCATCGCTAAGAAAAACCTCTTGAGGAGGAAAGCCTCTAATTGCTCAGTCACTTGTAAGCCCAGAAGTTTGTAGGAAAGAATCCTAGAGGTAAGAAAATAAAACTTGAATCCTAAAACCAATGGTATTTGTTACAAATATCTTCAAAATGGTATGTATATATGCACAACAATTGGAAACAGGCTGGAGACAGAAGGCTCAAGAAAAGGCAGAATCAATCAAAATATTAACTAAATTGAATTGGGATTCTTACTGGGCATATTTGGTAAAACCACACAGCTAGTGCATGACTCTCAAATGTGTCATTAAGTCTTCCGAGAAGATGGCGCCAGCTCTTGCCGATTCCGTTTTCGCTGGACAGTTAAAGTTGGAAGTCGGCCAGCCGACTCTTCTCAAACAAATGCTGAACGCTTGCAATTTCAAGGAACAGATACAGAAATATTTGGTTGTTAGTTTTCGTTTTATATTCAATATTACATTAATTTTGATAGTCATTTAAACCGTATCCTACATTTTGTAATGAGTTATTTTTAGATTTAGCTAGTAGTATTTAAACCCTTCTCTTGCATTTAGAGAAGGGTCCTGAAATTTGTCAAAAACCTGTAGTCAAAACATGCACTTTTGCACCCTCAGAGGAGGTTTTGATGAATGAATGGAACAGGATTTATTGATATCTGCATTTAATATATACTACTGATGTTGCACTTCTGTACTCTTAGTGGATGGTGGATTAAGAAGAGATAAATTGTTATCGCTTGAAGCTCACGAGTAGAACTAGTTATAAATGGTACTTTTATCTCTTAACGATTTCTGCCTTTGTCTTAAAGTGATATTTATGTTTCAGTTGTCTATATATTGATGTGTGAATGCTTGAGTTATCATTTGGAACTTCTGTGCAGTGATAGCTATTTATTTATGCTTAATATATGAGTAGCTTATTATGCGATATGTTTTTCACAACTGTTTCATCTAACTTTGTATATGAAGTAGTTTATCTCTATTGAATTCTTTTCTCATAACAATTGAATGATCTTTATTACCAATTGTTATTTGAAATCATTTTAGATCGCATAATGGAAATATTTCATCCCGAGTTAGTGTAGAATTAGATATTTTGGTTTATTAGAATACAATTGCATGTCATTAGATTAGAGTTAGAAAAAAGAATTTCACTTAGGAAATTTTAGAAAGGAAATATCAAATCTCAACACACACACAAACATAAATTGGGAAACTGGTCCCATATCCCCAGTCGGACCCACTATACCAAATGGAAAAGGAGTTGCTAACCAAGGTCTGGACCGGGTGGGTATCCCCCTTGTTGTACACCCGATTTTCAGGGCTTCAACAGGACCGTGCTTTAATTCCTACCACTCATCACCTCACTTCCTATCTGATTTTTCACTTCCCTAAGCTTCCCAACACATCTCCCTACCTCCCAAATTTTTCCTACTAAGATATCTCCTCCCTAACACCTCTATGCCATCACCTCAAGACACTAACCCTAATCCCCTACTTTCTCAAGTAAAACTATATTTTTTCACCTTTAGTCCATATAGGGTTTTGATGTGAAAATTAAAATCATGGAAAGTGAGAAGAAGGAATATAATAAAGCAGGTTAGGTGTCTAGATTTGAGCCAACTCAAACCCATGAGATCAATGATTCACCATTCATCAAAAGGTCATTTGAAGAAGTGGGTTGCCTAGGGTTTTGTGAGCAAATTCAGCAAGTGAGATACCATGCCAAGTTGACAAGCCTCTTTGCCACCACCTTGAAAAGAGGAAAAGTTGCAATATTAGGTATAGATATCAAGAGACATGATTGGCATCATTTTTAGGGTTTTAAGGTCATTTGCCACTCATAGGGATTGTCTTCAAAATCTATTTCTAAAGGAAGATGAATTTAACAAACGCGAAAGAGGTTTTTGTCAAGCATAGACCAGGCAAAAAAAACTTCTTATTTTTTTACATAGGTATCATATATTGGGACATATGAAACTTTCTTAGAGACATATATCAGAAAATAAAAAATTTCCAAGTTAATTTCTTGTTTTAGTCGTGATTTTGGGGCACGTATTCCAAGCAAATGAAAAAGAATTTCCAGAACCCAAGAGAGTTTTTTCTTCGAAAATTCCTTATCTAAAAAAATCCTCTCCTAGTGTTGAAAAAACTTTCGTCATTAGAGAGATATTTCTCCACATTTGAGGTCTTTGTTTGTAGAAAACCAAGAAATTTTACATAGTTTTTTGTCCAAAAAGGTAGTGTGCCCCATGTTACGATTTTATTGGGGGCCTCCAATTGACAAAAGGTTTACATTAATGGATTACTTTTGACCTCCACATAGAAATCATCCAACCGGAGTTCCACTTCATCACATTCTCGTAGGTCAAAAAGTAAAAAATTGTAGCGAAAAAACACCTTTTTGCCCTGTTTTTCAACAACACACTACATTTTTGGGGTAGCTATGGGAGAATTGAAATTTGGAGGTCTTGGACCATTATTTCTTAGTGAAAGAGGGTTTTGTGATGTATTATACATGCATATATTTCTCCAACATTTTACAGATTTGATTCGCAGCACGAGAACCCCACCAAAAGCCTTTTACAAGTAGCACGCTATGTTTTATGTCAATTCACTACATTTTTACCTAGAAGTGATTTTTTTTACTTTTCTCAGTCAAGTTCAAGGTTTCTTGATGTAATTTCTCATTTATGATGTTGTAATGATGTATTGCAGTGTAATTATGTTGGTTAAAGTAAAAAGTGAGTAGATTCATACGTGTACAGGTTTCCATGGTCAAATGAATAAGTTTTAGGCCAATTTGGGAGTTTCTTTTAACCTCCGTAGTCATTAGGTTTGGTTAGAGAGATTTGTGTAAAATTATTGTATACCTAGTAATTCGACCCCCGAGGGAAGGGGATGTAGTTTTTGGTCTACATGTCACCCAATCTAAGCCATAGATAGGGTTGGATGCTTGAGAGTCTTTTGGAGCCTTTGTACTTGATAAATTTGCAGTAATACAAGCCAAATGTAGATATTATTCAGGAATTCATGTGGTATGATATTGTGGCAGTGTTTTTCTTTTGTGATTCACTTTTATGAATGTTTAATGTATCTTCTTTCCATGTCTATGCTTTCAATGATCTTCCTATGAATTTGAGGAACAAAATTCTTAAAGTTTAAGCTATGTTTTGATAGGAATTTCATCTTTATGTTATCTACCCTATGATGAATGAATGCATGCTTTCCATGCTCATTTTTATCCTTTTCTTTTCTACCCTAAACTACATCAAAAAAGCCTCGAAGTTCCATTGAGACATACCTACCTTCCTCCTTTGTATTTCTGCAACTGAGTTTTTTCCTAAAACCCTAGCCTTGGTTCCTTTACTCATTCCTCATTCAGGAAACCATAAATTTCAAAAACCTGGAGAAGAACATGCCTAACCTAATATCATTTCTTCCTCTAGTCATTTTTGGTTGTGAAATCATAGAGAGATCCCTCTCTGGTTTGGTAGTGACAGCTAGCAAACTAAAACCTTGGTTTGAGGTTACCTCTATCAATCTACTTCTTAACCTTAGACACTATGGAGTGAAAACACCTCCAAAAAAAGAATTTTTCCCTAATGCAGAACTACCCTAATGATTTTACAATCCTTCAAAGATACTTCCACCCCTAAAATTACTAGGAACAAGTATTGACCCCTTGGAAGATTCCCTATAGATGTTTGTCGCATACTAGATATCATAACCATAGTGATGGAAGAACTACAAGGGAAGCACCAATCTCGCATAGGTGGGCTCTACATTCTCCCCTCACTTAAAAAAATGAATGGAAGGAGGGGCACTTAGAAACTAGGGAAACTACTCAAGGTCATAGAAGTACCTAGTGATAGGCCCTAAACTGATAAAGGAGACATAGTAAACATGGGAAGAGTGGACACTATCACACTAATCGAATGTAACGAGTACATCATAGAGAAAGTCAATGACATAGATGGTGAATATGATCCCATATCTCTCATGGAAGAAACACCACTCTCATGATAAATTTGATGAAAGAATAATAAAAAATGTTGATCAAAGTTGACACTCACTTGTACATGTATAGGGTCAAGAATATTTGTCAAAGGTGGGCTGGCATGTGGTGCTGAAATTTCCTCTACTACATTAAGGTTGAATTGATCCCCCCCTCAAAACCAAAATAAACTCTTTGAAAGTTGTTTTGGTGTAAGACTTTTAATGGTGGAGTTATCCCACAACTCTGTGGTTGTGGACCCTCCTACTTATGAGAAAGCTTTTGTAATATTCAAGATCAAAAAATAATGGGTTAAGCCACAGTGTATATATAAGTTTAATTAATTAATTAATACACCCCTCTGGCCAATTAGAATCATACCAAACAAAAGACACTATAAATGGTCCTAACATATGCAACAAGAAAACTACCTACAAAGGTACCTTCTAAATCCAAAGAAACTCGAGGTGATGAAATATCTAAGGACCTTGACTAATGAAGGACTAAGAGGTAGTTACTCAAAAGTAGTCTTGACTAGCCCAAGTAACCTCGATGTAGCTAAATGTCAACCACTAACATCATTGGTATGGTGATTGACATCTACGTTAGGTACTATTAGGAATTCCCACCTATAATCACATATGTAAGCACCATCAACATAGACCACTAAGGTTACCACCATATCTTTTTCAAGACAGCTAAATATCACAGCTAAATATATTTTTCAAGACAAGGTAGCATTTGAGATTTTTAAGGATCCCTACACTATTTTTCTACAGTTAATAGGGAAGATGTATTTTCTTGTATTTATTGATCATGAGCACATTTTTACTAGATACTTGGAGTTGCCTGGTTTTTGTTTTTTTGCCTGCTCAAGAAAAGTGTAAGAATGATTCAAGTAAGTAGCCATTTGCTAGATTGGTTACATTGGAGGGATCATTTCACATGATTGTATATATATCTTTAGTAGGTGGGAAATTATCATCAGGATTTGAATCTTGAGGTGAAGGCCCTGTGATCTCGATGGTTTGCTTCCATAAGTAAGTTCAGTTAGTAGTCAATTTTAGAGCTAAGTCAATTCATTTTGTTTATCAGTTTTCAGTTTTGAGTTTGGTCTTTTTGGTTTTGACTCATGGCCAGTGGATCCGACTATTTGGTCTACGATGTTCTTGAAACCTCCTAAAGGAGCTTCCATCCCCAACAGGAGCCAAAGTTAGTGTATGTAGTCCTGCTAGTCACTAGTGATCAAATGTGCTCTTTCAAAGTTTTTTTTAGGGTCTGAGGTCAAGTTATATATGGTTTCAGTAGGTCTTCAAATAAAAAACTCTGAATATTGGTTGTTGTGTCTAGGTCAGTGCTACTCCCTTCAATATTCATCGTTATCATTATTCATCATAGTCATGTCATTTTTCAAGTGTTACAGGTGATGGATCAGTCAAATAATCATATAGGTCTTGGTCTAGGTCATCACTTGTAGTTGTCATCATTATGTCAGTGTTAAGCTTAAAAAGGGCCATGTTTGTGGTCATGAGTCCACACATAAGGGAGTTAGCATCTTATGAGGCATATGTAATAAAGGGAAAGGTACTACTTCAGTTCATAAAGGTATTACTGCAAAACATCTAACTTTGGTTTCAAAATGAAGGATGATGTCATGTCATGACATATGATAAAAAAGGTGTTTTTGAGTTTTAAAGGATCCTTCAAGCATTTCTTTCACTAATCTCATTTGTATAGAGCTCTAATTGGTCATTTAAAGCCTTCGAATCAACCTCAACATCGATTTCTACTCTCGAAGGGAATTTTGCATCCTCTCACTACGTTTTCTTGCCTCACGCTGCATTTCGTGTCTTCCACATTGTGTTTTCATCCTCACACTGTGTTTTCTCTAGCTCACTATATTTTTAGTGTGTGAAGTAAAGGAATAGCTCAAAATATTCTCACTTGTAGGTGAATCTCTCCTCGGCTTAGTTACAAGTAATTTTAAGCAAAACACCACCTCCAATTGTCAGTTTTTCAACCTTTTTGCTCGGGAACCCTCTCCTAGGGTATCACGCTATGTTTTCTTGTTTTTCCACTATTGTTTACTTTGGGTAGAAAAAAACCTAGTTCCCTACACATTTTACCCTTCCCACACTCAAACACACTTCCACCGACTTTCCTTATCCCTCCTCCCTCATTCCCTTAAGTCCTGGAGCTAACCCTAGTCTGTACACTACGTTTTTGGCAGAAATTTGGGTTAGGACCATGTTTTCATTCCTACCACTCATTACCTCACTTCCTATCTGAGGTTTCACTTCCCTAAGCTTCCCAACACACCTCTCTACCTCCCAAACGTTTCCTACTAAGATATATCCTCTCTAACACCTCTATCCCATCACCTCAAGTCAGTAATCCTAATCCCCTGTTTTCTCAAGTAAAACTCTATTTTTTTCCCCTTTAGTCCATATAGGGTTTTGATGTGAAAATTCAAACCATGGAGAGTGAGAAGAAGGAATATAATAAAGGAGGTCAGTTTTCTAGATTTGAGCCAACTCACACCCATGAGATCAATGCTTCACCATTCATCAAAATGTCATGTGAGGAAGTGGGTTGCCTAGGGTTTTGTAAGGAAATTCAGCAGGTGGGATACCATCCCAAGTTGACAAACCTCTTTGCCACCACCTTGAAAAGAGGAAAAGCCACAATATCAGGGATAGACTTCATCATAGCAACAGACATGATTGGCATAATTTTCAGGGTTTTTAGGTCATTTGCCACTCATAGGGACTGTCTTCAAAATCTGTTTCTAAGGTAAGGAAGATGAATTTGACAAACATGAAAGAGGTTTTTGTCAAGCATAGACTAGGCAAAAAAAACCTCCTTACGTTTTTACACAGGTATCATATATTGGGACATATGAAACTTTCTTAGAGAAATATATCATAAAATCAAAAATTTCCATGTTAATTTCTTTTTTTAGTCATGATTTTGTCGCACGTATTGCGAGCAAATGAAACAGAATTTCCATAACCCAAGAGAGATTTTTCTTCGAAAATTCCTTATCTAAAAAAATCATCTCCTAGTGTTGAAAACAATTTCATCATTAGAGAGATATTGCTCCGCATTTGAGGTCTTTGTTTGCAGAAAACCTAGAAATTTTACACAGATTTTGTCCAAAAAGGCAGTGTGCCCCATTATAGGTTTTTATTGGGGGCCTCCAATTAACCAAAGGTTTACATTAATGGATTCCTTTTGACCTAGACATAGAAATCATCCAACTAGAGTTCCACTACGTCACATTCTCACAAGTTAAAAAGTCAAAAAAGTAGCGAAAAAACACCTTTCTGCCCTGCTTTTTAGCAACACACTACATTGTTGGGGTAGCTATGGGAGAAATGAAATTTGGAGGTATTGGACAAATATTTTTTAGTGAATGAGGGTTTTGTGATGTATTATACATGAATATATTTCTCTAACATTTTACAGATTTGATTTGAAGCAAGGGAGCCCCTCCAAAAGCCTTTTACAAGCAGCATGCTACGTTTTTTGTCAATTCACTACATTTTTACCTGGAAGTGATTTTTTTTACTTTTCTCAGTCAAGTTCAAGGTTTCTTGATGTAATTTCTCATTTATGATGTTGTAATGATGTATTGGGGTGTAATTATGTTTGTTAAAGTAAAAAGTGAGTAGATTCATACGTGTACAGGTTTCCATGGTCAAATGAATAAGTTTTAGGCCAATTTGGGGGTTTGTTTTAACCTCCGTAGTCATTAGGTTTCGTTAGAGAGATTTTTGTAAACTGATTATATACTTAGTAATTCGACCCCCAAGGGAGGGGGATGTATATTTTTGGTATATATGTAACCCAATTTAAGCCATAGAGAGGGTTGGATGCTTGAGAGTCTTTTTGAGCCTTTGTACTCGATCACTTTGTAGTAATACAAGCCAAATTTAGCTATTATTCAGGAATTCATGTGGTATGATATTGTGGTAGTGTTTTTCTTTTGTGATTCACTTTTATGAATGTTTAATGTATATTCTTTCCATGTCTATGCTTTCAATTATCTTCTTATGAGTTTGATGAACAAAATTCTTAAAGCTTAAGCCATGTTTTGATAGGCATTTCATCTTTATGTTATCTACCCTTTGATGAATGAATGCATGCTTTCCATGCTCATTTTTATCCTTTGCTTTTCTACCCTACACTACACCAAAAAAGCCTCGAAGTTCCATTGAGACATACCTACCTTGCTCCTTTGTATTTCTGCAACTAAGTTTTTTCCTAAAACCCTAGCCTTGGTTCATTTACTCATTCCTCATTCAGAAAACCCTAAATTTAAAAACCCTAGAGTAGAACATGCCTAACCTAATATCTTTTCTTCCTCTAGTCATTTTGGTTGTGAAATCATAGAGAGATCCCTCTCTGGATTGGAAGTGATAGCTAGCAAACTAAAAGCTTGGTTTGAGGTTACCTCTATCAAGATTTTTTCCCTAATGCAGAACTACCCTAATGATTTTACAATCCTTCAAAGATATTTCCACCCCTAAAATGACTAGGAACAAGTATTGACCCCTTGGAAGATTCCCTATAGATGTTTGTCACATACTAGATATCATAGCCATAGTGATGGAGGAACTACATGGGAAGCACCCATCTTGTATAGGTGGGCTATACATTGTCCCCACACTTAAAAAAAAAAAAACAAATGGAAGGAGGGGCACTTAGAAACTAGGGAAACTACTCAAGGTCATAGAAGTAACTAGTGGTAGGCCCTAAATAGATAAAGGAGACATGGTAAGCATGGGAATAGTGGACACTGTCACACTAATCGAACGTAACGAGTACATCACAGAGAACATCAATGACATAGATGGTGAAGATGATCCCATATCTCTCATGGAAGAAACACCACTCTCATGAGAAATTTGATGAAATAACAAGAAAAAATGTTGATTAAAGTTGACACTCACTTGTACATGTATAGGGTCAAGAATATTTGTCAAAGGTGGATTGGCATGTGGTGTTGTGTTAGGCCCCTATACTACTAGTTTAACCCCTTATTGTTATTAGTACAACCCACTTATTATATTGATGTACCCATGTAGTGCCCATATTGTTACTATTGTGCCCCATAGAAGCCCACTATTGTTATTATTGTGCCCTTACATTATTATTGTTATGTAGGCTATGATTATGTTATGACCCCTTAGACTCCTATATATAGGGAGGAGGTCTTTTCATTTGAATCATCCAAGAATTTTTCATTTATGTAATGTAAAGGAGGTTGCCCCCTCGAAGAGGCTGAATTCTAAGGCGTTGATCTATCTTTTCTATCTTTTCTTGAGCTGGTTTCATAACATTTGGTATCAGAGCTTTGGATTCTAGGGTTTCGCTGCTCCAAACAGGTCATCGTGGCATTTTCGCTATAAGTTTTTTTCTACGACGTTTCAGAAGTCGGAAAAAAAAACCCATTTGAGAAGACATCACGCTAAATCTCAAGTCGGAATTTCAGAGCTTTTCGCGCTATATTCGCGGAGATATGATCTGAGGAAGTTGGTCCTTTTGAAGAATCCTGAATTACATGCAAAACAGGTGACCTGGGGAAAATCGTCATAACTTTCTCTCTGAGCATCAAATTGAAATTTCTTAAGAAGGTATAGAAAGAGGAAGGACTGTAGTTTCTTTTATATAATTTTCAGAGCCAAAGGTCAAAAAAGGGACACGTGGCACGTCGTACAAGTTCGCCCTATTGAATTAGTCTATAATTAGGTCACTGTGGGAGATTTGGCATAACTTTTTCTTGGAGAATCCAATTTGGATCAAACTGGTTCGATTGGAAAGAGGATGCAGAGGACTACTACAGGTCGCAATTTTAGAACTTAAAGATCTGAAAGTGCATAGTTACAGTCATTTCAAGATCGTGCTCCTAAAATCAAGAAAAAGCAAGATGAGGAAGTTTGATGGCAAGGATCTGGTAAATTGGATACGTCAGATGGAGCAATATTTTGATCTACATGGTGTACCACCGTTACAAAAGGTATGTATTGCATCTTCATATTTAGAACCAGATCAATTTTTATGGTATAAAGGCCTTTGTTCTCGTAAAATACTTGTTATGTGGTCAATTTTCACAGAGGAAATGACAGCACATTATGAGGATACAAAGAGCAAAACCTTCTTTAGAACAACTCCACAACAATTGGAAAGAGTAAAAGGGCTTTGTGACATAGTGGAAAGCAAAATTATGGAAACCAAGAAGCATACCCCTCACAACTATAAATATGGAAGTGTTGCTTCTCCTAGCCTTCCACAACCTACAAGGGTTACACCACAACAATTGGAAGAAAAAAGAGAAAAAGGGCTTTGTTACAATTGTGATAGCAAATGCACTAAAGGTCATAAGTGTGCTGAGAAGAAATTATTTTACATAGAGTATGAAGAGGAGGAAGAAAAGGATCAAGAAACATCAAAAGAAGAGGATATACACCAGGACCCAACCCCAGAGAAAGAAGAAATGAATCAGACCATATCTTGTAAAGCATTGGCAAGAATTACCACTCCTCAAACTCTCAAGATAGAAGGACATATCAAGAAGAAAAAGGTTCAAGAAGTGAAATATCACATCGAGAAAGAAGAAATGAATCCAACCATATCTTGTAATTCATTGGTCGAAATTACCACTCCTCAAACTATCAAGATAGAAGGACATAACAAGAAGAAAAATGTTCAAGAAGTGAAAGATCACATCGAGCATCAAGAAATTAATCCGACCATATCTTGTAAAGGATTGGAAGAAATTACCACTCCTCAAACTCTAGGGATAGAAGGACATATCAAGAAGAAAAAGGTTCAAGTAGTGAAAGATCACGTCGAGCATCAACAACAAGTTCTCCAACTTTTAAATGATAATGCCACTTCGGTGCAAAACCAAACAAAACAACAGGTAGATCAACATCGTAGTGAAAAATGTTTTGATGTAGGTGATTGGGTATTTTTACTGCTACATCCCAAGCAAGCTATTTATGAGATGGAAATGTTGGCAATACTACATGCACTTAAAAAATGGTGACCTTACCGAATGGGAAGACTCTTTAAGGCTGAGGATGTGGAAGCATTGTTTTGTGCTATTTCTATTATCCAACGAGATTGGATAAATGAAGCAAGGGATGAATGGAAGAAGGATGAAGAAGTATGGCCACTTATTCGAAAGTTGCAAAAGATCCCAATTCAAACAATATTGCCAGAAATTGAAGAGGGAGGAAAAACCATATTTGAACCTGGAGCAGCCACAGAAACAAGAACCTGATAGCTACGAAATCGATTCATCAAGTGGAAGAATTTACCCACTGAAGATTCCACATGCGAGGACAATAATTTTATACAGAAGAATCAAGAACTACTCAAGTGTTGAGGACAACACTTTTTGAAGGAGAGGGGCATGTTAGGCCCCTATACTACTAGTTTGACACCTTATTGTTATTAGTACAACCCACTTATTATATTGATGTACCCATGTAGTGCCCATTTTGTTACTATTGTGCCCCATAGAAGCCCACTATTGTTATTATTGTTCCCTTACATTATTATTGTTATGTAGGCTCTGATATGTTATGACCCCTTAGACTCCTTAATAGGGAGGAGGTATTTTCATTTGATCATGAATTATTGTTCATTTTGTATGTAAAGGAGGTTGCCCCTCGAAGAGGCTGAATTTCTAAGGCGTTGATATCTTTTCTTAGCTGGTTCATAACATTTGAAATTTCCTCTACTACATTAGGTTGAATTGATGCCCCCCCCCCCCCGCCCCGCTCAAAACCAAAATAAACTCTCCGAAACTTATTTTGGTCTAAGAATTTTAATGGTGGAGTTATCCAAACAACTTTGTGGTGGTGGACCCTCCTATTTATGAGAAAGATTTTGTAATATTCAAGATCAAAAAATAATGGGTTAAGCCATAGTGTATATATAAGTTTAATTAATTAATTAATACACCCCTATGGCCAATTAGAATCGTACCAAACAAAAGACACTATAAATGGTCCTAACATATGCAACAGGAAAACCACCTACAGAGGTACCTCCTAAATCCAAAGAAACTCAAGGTGACTAAATATCTAAGGACCTTGACTAATGAAGGACTAAGAGGTAGTTACTCAAAAGTAGTCTTGAATAGCCAAAGTAACCTCGATGTAGCTAAGTGTCAACCCCTAACATCATTGGTATGGTGATTGACATCTACATTAGGTACTATTAGGACTTCACTCCCATAATCACATACGTAAGCACCATCAGTATAGGCCATTAAGGTTACTACCATATTTCCAAATGACTAGCACGACATGTGTGATGAGGACCATATGCATCAGCAAGGTAACTAAATATGAAGCCTCTTGAGAAATTACCTAAAGTAAGCCTCGCTTCTATAAATATTCTCAGACACACATAATCTAGTGAACACCAGTAGAGAGGGAATGAGGATGTTTCTATACAAGTTCCTAATAAAATCATGTGCTTGAATCTCATGTGAGAAGAAATTTCTGTTGAAAAATGCAACAAGAAATTTTCAATTTAGCCTTTTCAAGAAGATATTTGAAGAACTTTAGCCTTTTCCTAGAAGCAATAGATCAGACAAAGAAAATGAGAAGACCTACTCATAGTTCTACTTTCCTCTTGTCTCGTTTGGATCGATCCTGTCACTTCTTCCCATACTTAACACGCTTGATAAGCACCTGTAAACACAAACAAAAGACAAAGAACTGATCAAAGAAAAAGATCTATTGAATACAAGTGAATGGAATGAGATACATTTCACACATATAAGCATCATTTGAGAATACAAACATATGGAGAAAGGTTCAAATATTTATTGAATAGAAGAAGGAATTACAACCATTGTGTTAGATTCAAAGTCATTCCTTCAGCTTCGATCCCATCCACATCACATCAAAAGCACAAAAAACTTGTAGCATTATAATACCTGCCTCAAAGCCAATTCTCATAGCAACAATATCTCCTTACAATTCATCATAGTCTAGCCGTTGATCACTTAGATGAGTGGTCAATTTATAAGAAGATGAAGGAGGTTATGTCATAAATGGTGGTATTGAATGGCCTTCCATACTTAGAATTCGTTTGATGGAGAAAGGGATGATAGGATAGGATGCATCTTAACTTATTCCTCATCCATTTTTGAGCTTATAAGAGTTGATAAGTGAGGCAACCTTCTAGATGACTCCAAAAGATAAAAATATTCCCCAAACCCTATGTGAATTTCATTCAATCTCTCCTAGCGCGGGTGAATGAAGGCCTAAGTGCTCTGCAGAGCACCCTGGCATGGACTTAACTGATTTGTAGTGCAGCCCTACATGGGCCTACCTACGTTGGTTCCTCTATAGGTCATTTAAGGATTTCTTCAAGTCATGAAAATATTTGGGAAGGAAGCATTGAAAAGGGTGACTTGTTTAGGGCATATAGCAACTGAAATTAGGGTTTGATGAGCCCTAAAACACTGATATAGATGATGGGAGTGATGTGCCCAAATGGATCTATAACAACCTTAGCCCTTGTGGGTCATCGTAAGAGTTGACATAGCTATCAAGTTGTTAACACTTATGACAAATGCTTAAGGAAATTGAAGGGTTACCTCCTAAAAGAGGAATCCAACATGATATTCATTTGTAGCAGGATGCACCATTTACAAATATTGGCATGTACATAATGTTGTTTTTGGAGAACGCATAAATCAAGAAAAAAATTCAAGAGTTTCTTCACAAAGGGGTCATCAGGCCTAGGGCATGTCCTTATGGGTCCCCTATCATCTTCGTTCCAAAAAAGGATGGTACATAGTGCATGTATGTGGATTTTAGAGCTTTGAACAAAATCACAATAGAGACCTCATATTGATGATTTTCTAGATCAATTAAAGGATGTTGTCTAGTTCTTACTCATGCCTTGCAATAGTTTGGGAAGCAGAAAAATCAGGAGGTTGAGGTCCACTGCATGAAGAGACATGAACCAAGCCCTCGAACTATTATTTCAAGAAATCCCAATTCAAATCTTCTTCCGTAATTTCATAGCAAAGGTGAAGAAATCGATTAGAAAATTTCTCAACTAATTTGTTAGGCTCCATTCTTAATATGTTGATTCTTCCACAAACATATCGGTAGTTATACTTACTGAAGACTTGATGGAGATGCTTGAGGAAAGGGAGAAGGGAATGGACAGAAGTAGGTGGCAGGGTATGACACCACCGATTAGCACGACCTTTAAGGGTGAGGAAGAAAAGCACACAAGGAGACTCCTCATTATTGATTTCATAAGGTTCGCAAAATTGAATAAAATCATAAATTTTATTGGATATGGACATTCCATCCTCGCAACCGAACCTTAAGTAGGAGAAGTGATAGAGAAGCTCATCGGTGAGTGAAATTTGATCGAGAGAAAAATTGGAGAAACACCACAAGAGCACGATTGGTTTATGAGCCATTTTAATAAGATAGTCAAACCAGATGCAAAGTTCTCAATTTGTCACCCCACCCTCCTTCTAGCGACATTTTGTTGATGATGTTGGACCCACCAACAAAGGGGATCTCCCTGGCATGAAGTCCCAACTAGACCTCACACTGTTTGGTGTAGAAGTCCCATATGGTACAATGGCTTGGTTGCCATTATCATATGTATCTACCTTGGCTCTAGCTATAAACACATGAGAGTGTTACCTTGGTATCTTCAAATAATGAGGTACATGTTCCTAGTGAGAGCGTAATGTAACTCGTGTCTAGGTTCTCTTACTGTAAAATGGGAGAGTGAACTGAGCCTCTCGATGAAAAAATTAGTTCCAACCTAGGAAGAAAAACATGTGCAAACAACAAGGGTTTATCTAAAATCCAATGAATAGTCCACATTGGATGAGATACTCGTTAAGACCAAAGTTGAAGAGAAAACACGTACACAATTCAATGGAATAGTCCACACGGGGGTGATAGTCGTTAAAACCAAGAAAACACAAGGATGGTATGTCTAATGTCTGATGGATTAGTCCATATGGATAAGACAACAATGATAAACAATACAAAACATCTTCAAAAATGTAATTACTAAAATAACCTAAGTAGTTCAAATATCTTAGTACAAGTTAAGAAAACATGCATTACAAACATTTAAAGAATAGTCTTACAAACATATACAAAACATGTGTGAAAGTGTGTTGGCTTGAGACAGGCTTCTGAATTAAGAAAAATTTCCAAGACACATCCGTACACCATAGATCACTAACCCTAATAGTGGGACATTGGATCCACTCCTCCCTCCTCAAAGAATAGACTACAGACTCTCAAGTCTATGTGGGAGGAGCTAAGGTGAAAAGTCCCTTGCTAACACAATGAGGGGTTATATATAACCAAGGGGGAATAACTAACCCTTGTGACTCTTTGACTTCCCTCATGACTGTTTGACTTCCTATCACTTTTTGAATTTACATGACTCTTCAACTTGGTATGTGGGTCTCTTGGACTTCCACTTTACATTACATTGATTACAACAAGTATGGCCCATAGTAGTGATGTGGCCGAGACAACTCATGACGCAATGCGATATGACATTGCTGACATGTACTAGATGACTATGGTGTCTGTGTCAAGTTGTTGTTATGCTGAGTGATGGTATACTCTTGGTGTAACATGTCTTCCCCTTCGCATGGAAAACTGCATTCGGTCTTCAATGGTCTTGGTATTTTCTTGATAGTACATGTGTATGTGTCCCTTCTGCTCGCTGCTCGATGTGTTTCGTGTTTTCGTTCAACAGCGAGCAAGTCTTCTAACATGCACTCCTTTTTCCATCTCGTTCATCGTCACACCATGTTTCATCGATGTACTTGTTCCTACAATCACTCATGATGAGACAAAATCAAATCCAAAAATCCCCTAGTCTAGCATGATGCATTATTTTCCGTTTTTGTTCAAAGTGACCTAGAGAGGGACAAGGCACTGAAACTACGTAGAGCACATCTCATGCCTGGATACGAGGCTCTGGAGCACTATTAGGAAAAACTATGAATATGTCACTAGGAGGAAGATTTTCACAATTCAGGATAACAATGACTACAAGGGGGTGGGAAACTAGTTGGGAGGTAGAATCATGCAGTTTCCAAAAGGAAGGCCATGTAGGTTATTGGGGAAGTGCTAGGCCAATCTACACAATTTCCAAGGGGAGCACTTGGCAAGACATCCAGCTGGGGTCTACATAGTTTCTTTGGGGAAGACAGTGTGGGCAACAGGAAGCATTGGTAGGAAAATATCCGCGTCTTTCCTAAGGAGGACAGGATCAGGCCATAGGAGCTGCTGGTCAAAATTGCATAATTTTTGGAGACAATTTGAAATTGGACATAACTACGCAATTTCTTGTCTGATGTCAGAGCAAGGAAGTAGGGCTAGTGATAGGAAAATGTTAGGCCCCTATACTACTAGTATAACCCATTATTGTTAGTAGTAAAACCCCCTTATTATATTGTTGTACCCATGTAGTCCCCGTATTGTTATTATTGTTCCCCATATAAGCCCACTATTGTTATTATTGTGCCCTTACATTATTATTTTTATGTTGGCTCTAATTATATTATGACCCCTTAGACTCCTATATATAGAAAGGAGGTCTTGTCATTTGTATCATGTAAGAATTGTTCATTTGTGTAATGTAAAGGAGGTTTCCCCCTCGAAGAGGCTATATTCTAAGGCATTGATCTATCTTTTCTATCTTTTTGTGAGTTGGTTTCATAACATTTGGTATCAAAGTTATGGATTCTAGGGTTTTTCTACTCCAAATAGGTCATCGTACCATTTTCACTATACCATTTTCGCTACGAAGTTTCGGAAGCTAAAAAAAAACCCATTTTAGAAGAAATCAGTCTCAAACTCATGTTTGAATTTGAGATATTGTCTCACTATATTTTCAGAGATATGACCTGAGGATGTTAGGTTTTTTGCAAGATCTAGTATTTCATCTCAAATAGGTCATCGTGGAATGTTCACTATAATATTTGTCCGTAAGGACAACTCAACTAAGAGCTCATCGAACAACGCTCAACAAAGGCATTACAGTCATAGGAACATAAACACCCTGAGTCAGAGTATTAGCCAAGGCATAAGAGGGATAACTCAGGCCTGCCTAAGAGTCAGAGGGATCAGAAAGAACCACACAAAGACATCTGATAACCAAAATGAGCCCATGTCCTCTCCGAACCGCAGGAGATAGTTGCCCATCATACGGCTCACCAACTTCACTTGCAATGAAGGTTTAGACTCTGAAATTAAAACCCATTTGAAAGGTAATAATGGTGAAGCTTAGGTACGAATTTTAGATATTGTCTCACTATATTTTCAGAGATATAATCTGAGCCATTTAGGTTTTCTACAAGCCGAATTACATCCTAAATAGGTGACCTAGGGAAAATCATCATAACTTTCTCTCTGAGCATCAAATTGAAATTTCGTAAGAATTTGAAGAAAGAGGAGGAAGTTTAGTTTTTTGTGTATCAATTTTCTGTTGGGGAGTTGACATAACACTTCTTCACAGAATCCAATCTTGATCAGACTTTTAGGGTCAGAAAGAGGACTCGGAGGGCTACTAAAAGATTTAATTTTAGGACTTGGAGATCTGGAATTACAGAGTTACAATCGTTTCAAGATCGAGCTCCTAAAATCAAGAAAAAGAGAGATGAGAAAGTTTGATGGAAAGGATCTTGTAAATTGGATATTAGAAATGGAGAAATATTTTGATCTACATGGTGTACCACTATTACAAAAGGTATGTATTGCATCTAATTATTTAGAATGAAATCATTTATTATGGTATAAAGGGCTTTGTTCTCATAAACCACTTGTTACATGGTCAATTTTCACGGAGGAAATGATAGCATATTATGAGGATACAAAGAGAAACACCTTCTTTAGCCTATTGATAAATCTTAGACAAAAGTGTTCAATGGTAGAGAACATTGAGGAATTTCAAAAATTGAATATAAGGGAAAATGATATTCCAGATAAGTAGAGGATTGATGTCTCCATAGCGACTTTAAAGGATAACATTTAACATGAGTTTCATCATTGGGAACCTGATTCATTGGAGTGGGCAAGAAAAGTGGAAAGAAAAATTATGGCAAAAAGGAAGTCCACCCCTCATAACTACAAATATGGAATTATTGTTTCTCCTATCCTTCCACAACCTACAAGGTTTGACACCACAACAATTGGAAGTAAAAAGAGAAAAAGGGCTTTGTTACAATTGTGATAAAAAATACACTAAAGGTCATAAGTGTGCTGGGAAGAAATTATTTTACACAGATTATGAAGAGGAGGAAGAAAAGTATTAAGAAACATCAAAATAAGAGGATATACACCAAGAACCAACCCTGGAGAAAGAAGAAATTAATCCAACCATATCTTGTAAAGCATTGGCAAGAATTACCACTCCTCAAACTCTCAAGATAGAAGCACACATCAAGAAGAAAAATGTTCAAGAAGTGAAAGATCACATCGAGAAAGAAGAAATGAATCTGACCATATGTTGTAATTCATTGGCCGGAATTACCACTCCTCAAAATATCAAGATTGAAGGACATATCAAGAAGAAAAATGTTCAAGAAGTGAAAGATCACATCGAGCATCAAGAAATGAATCCAACCATATATTATAATGCATTCAAAGAAATTACCACTCCTCAAACTCTCAAGATAGAAGGACATATCAAGAAGAAAAATATTCAAGCAGTGAAAGATCACATCAAGCATCAACAGCTGCTCCAACTTTTAAAGGATAACGCCACTTTGGTGTAGAATCAAATGAAACAATAGGTAGATCAACATCTTAGTGAAAAAAGTTTTGATGTAGTTTATTGGGTATTTTTACGACTACATCTCAAGCAAGCTATTTATGAGAAGGACATGTTGGCAATACTACATGCGCTTAAGAAATGATGACCTTACCCAATGGAAGACACTTCAAGGTAAAAAACGGATCATGATAGTCTTAAATACTTTTTAGAGAAAATATTATCTTTAGAAGAACAAAAAAATGGGTCACAAATATGTTGGGTTATGACTTTGACATCATCTACAGAAAAGGGGAGAAATTCTTGTTGAAAATGCACTATCAAGAAAGGATGAGGATGTGGAAGCATTTTTTTTTGTTATTTCTATTATCCAACCAGATTGGATAAATGAACCAAGGGATGAATGGAAGAAGGACGAAGAAGTGTGACCACTCATTCAAAAGCTGCAGAAGGTTCCAATTCAAACAATATTTCCAGAACTTGAAGAGGAAGGAAAAATCATATTGGAACTTGGTACAGTCATAAAAACAAGAACCTAATAGCTACGAAATTGATCAATTTTAGAGTTTCTCATCAAGTGGAAGAACTTACCCGCTGAAGATTCCAATGGGAGGACAATAATTTTATACAGAAGCATCAAGAACTACTCAAGCATTGAGGACAACACATTTTGAAGGAGAAGGACATGTTAGGCCCCTATACTACTAGTGTAACCCATTATTGTTATTAGTAAAACCCCCTTATTATATTTTTGTACCCATGAAGTCCCCATATTGTTATTATTGTGCCCCATAGAAGCCCACTCTTGTTATTATTGTGCCCTTACAGTATTATTGTTATGCCAGCTCTGATTATATTATGACCCCTTAGACTCCTATATATAGAAAGGAGGTCTTGTCATTTGTATCATGAAAGAATTGTTCATTTGTGTAATTTAAAGGACGTTGCCCCCTTGAAGAAGCTAAATTCTAAGGCATTGATCTATCTTTTCTATCTTTTTGTGAGCTAGTTTCATAACAGAAAATCTGCACAATTTCTTGGCTGATTGCACAATAAGCCTATAGGGAAGTATGTCTGTTAGATCTGCGTAATTTCCTGAGACAATGTAGTGACACGCAGAAAAGGCCTATCCCACATGTTTGTGCAATTTCTATAAGTAGTGTGAGACAGTCAGGTTGGGAATGTTCTGCGCAGTTTTGGAGATCAGTGTAGCCCTAGCCCACAACTCAAGTCAATTTTTCTGGTTCACCAGCAGGAATATTGATGGGAGATATTTTGACAAGCTCATACTGGATTGTGTTTTGGGACAAATTCCATGCAGTTCTAGGAGATAGTAAGCTGGACCATTTCTACAATTATGCAGTGTACGATGCTTAGAGGACAGCCTCAAGCTTTGCACAATTCTTGGCAGTAATGCAAGGTTGTTGAGATCTAAGTCTGGTTGAAGGAGCGTTGTCTGGTCGATCGATTTTTAGGAAAATGACTAAGTGTGAAAGCAAGTTTACTTGTCCATAATGACAATGTGATCACACACTTAGCACGACTTGATGACAAGACACGTCAAACCAGGAAGATGAACATGTGCTTAATGAGACTGACTCAAGGGTTTAGTGTGACAAGTGCGACACTTGAGATATGTCTTCAAAAGGGCATGATGACACTTACCCAACAATTTTTAAAACTTTGTGTGTGAGTATGAACAATGTCGATAGAGTGAAAACAACTCATGCACACAAATAAAACCCTTCAAAATTGCCAAAACAAACTCGCAAGCATGACATAGCAATTGACATGCCAAAAGATGACTAGTGATCAATCAAGCAAAAATGGTGTGAAGACTTGACAAGAGCTCATGGGATGAGCCTGAGAGTTTGCATCCATCAAGGGGAAAACCAAGGAAGGCTCTAAAATTTGGAAGCAGACCAAAAGTTTAGAGGGTGTTGTAGCCACTACAACACATAACTATCAAGAGTCGGTGAATGGGAGCGAGAAAATACCGAGTTACAAGTGCTTATGGTCCGAGTTGGTACAAGAGGAAATAAGGTGGAATACCTGAGATGGGATTTCATCCAAGGGTGACCATGAAGAAGAATTTTCATTGTCTAGAAATGAAAAGAAGGTAAAAAGGTTTGTCAAAAATTAAATGCTTCCATTGTCATGAATTCAGGCACTATGCCATGAAGTGTCAACACAAGAAGGAAATCAAGAAGACCTTAGGAGGACCAATAGATGACGCTTTCGATTAACAATTTTAGCTTGACATTACCCTCATTGCATGCATGGGAAGCATGGTGATGGGGAGTGTGTGGTACTTGGACTCAGGTGCATTGTTCCATATGCTGGGGAATAAATACTTTTTTAGCAACCTAGATGAAAAATATTTTCAAATGCACATCAAGATGGTGGAAGACAAAACATATAGTGCAATCGAGATTGGTACAGTCACCTTTCAGAGGGAGTTAGGCTCCACCCTGAGGCTCAAGGATTTCATGTTTCTTCTGGGCCTAAAGAAAAATCCCGTCTCTGCTATAGTTTTGGAAGATTGTGGTTATGATGTGATCTTTAGAAAAGGAAATTAAAAATTGAGATAGATAGCCATGGGATAGGTGAAGCAGCTCGGGGTTTGTGTGAATAATTTGTACAGGCTAGATATGGAGGATTGTGCTTCATTGAGCACAAAGGTGGAGAAGGCACATAACCGTGATGTCAATTAACTTTTCCATAGAATACTTGGCCATTTCAATCATTGCACTATGAAGATCATGCATTAGATAACTAGATGCCTCCCCAAATGAGTACTTAAGCAGTCTGATCAATCATCCCATTAGGCTCACCTGGAGCATTCAGATAAGGTGCATGAAGAAAGGAGCGGGGTGAGCAGCATGGGATATGTGGTAGTGCCACCATGTGTCTCAATCGGGAGCAATGGTTGTGCAGGGGTTCGGCCCGCCAAACTGACATGGCTTGGAGATAGAACCCAAAGGCATTTCCCCGGAACATTTTTAAAAGTGCAAGCAAAGGAGAACCAAGATTAAATCATAGGGTGGATGCGACAAGATGATGTGGCACTATGAAACACACTCGGTGTTGCTTCTATTGGCTAGAGGGTTGGACGACAACCCATGTAATCCCAAATGCGTAACCCAAAAGAAGGAAAAATAGACGTAATGGAAAACAATAGGAAAAGCATGGCGATATGACAAAGAAAGGGTACATAGTCAGGGCCACATTGTTGTGGTAATGATATTGGTTAGGGAATATCCCACCATCCAAGTCAACCAGACAATATGACATTGGAAAAATAATGAGAAGCTAAAATTCAGGCTTCAGGGTGATTGAAGAGGGATGAAGTGACAAAAGTGGTTATGTCAAACCAATGGGAAAGAGGCCATATGACCCCACCATCCATGCAAGCCTATTAAGTGTAACTCAGCGAGAAGTAAAGGGAATTTTTGGGTAGTGTGCTAGAAGGGACTGAATGGGATGACATGAGTCAGTTTTCTACCTATCCGGGAAGCCTAACAAAGATCTTATTTAGAGGGAGGACCCATAGAAAGGTCATTCGAATTTGTGTTCTTGATATAATAGATATTCATCACAAAAGACAATGTCTCAGGAAAATGTGAACTTGTGGCAATAATGATAGAGGAAAAGGTTTGGACCTATGAGGAAGAGTTAAGAGGAGCCCAATGTCCATGTAACCAAGAAAAAAGATCCTCAATGGGTAAGCAAGTCTACAGTTTGGGAACTATCAAGAGAGAGTAAGCGGGGTGATATGTCCAGTGGGACCCAATTTGAGAAGGAAATTGGTTAATGTGGAGAGGAAATGCTTGTTAGATGTTCATCGGGCATTATATGTGTGTGTGTGTGTGTAATAAACATCGAACTATTAAATTAGAGTTAACAAAAAATAAATAATAACTAGCCCATTCCTCTAATGGTAACTTGAGGGGTCGGGTGATGTTACAAAGTGGTATCAAAGCATCCAGGTGCAATGCTTGGAATGGATAGTCTTCTTCATGCACAAGGGATGATTTTAAAAATTGACTAACTAATTGAATAATTGATGCATATGATTTTTGAATGTGTCTTCACACTAACATGGTTGTTTTTTCACAACAGAATACCCCATGGCAAAACAATGAATGAATGGTAGTGGTCATGATTACATGTTTATTTGTTATTTTGAAATGTCTAACAATGTGTGTCATTGAAAACACGTCACAAGCAACGTAAATTAGAGAATTTACAACAATGAGGAATAGAATGGTTGTGTACAGTTATGATCAATGACAACATGGAAGATATGGGGTGAGAGCTAATGAAGAAGAGAGATCAATTGGCCAAGGGGGATGAAATCACTCCCCAAACTAGATGGACAACTTGAGAAGCCTAAGGGATGATGTGAGAAGCTTTAAGTTTTATAATGAGAGGGTGGTAAGAGGCCAAGAAATGAAATCATAGATTAATGCAGTCATCATACAAAGTCTCTCAGATTGTCAAAGACAAAGAACATAAGAGATCAGGGCCAATCATAGAGACAAGAAAAACCTTCATGAGTCAGAAGAAAACACCAATGGAGCAGATGGTGGCAAGTCAAGAAAGAGACACAGGTGAGGAAGTTAGGACACTATGTGAGGATGTGATCCATTGAGCTCTCTAAGGGGAGGGACTAACATATATGTGAATTATTCAAGCAAACAATCTACTTTTTTTTCTTGGAGGCACCACTATTTTCACCATTTCCATTATCACAATTCATAAAGAAAATAAAAGGGACTAATTTCTGAAGAATTTAACGAGGCTAAGCCACCCACATTTGATGGGGATACTAAGAAAGCAGAGGATGAAAAATCTTAGCCACTGGAAATGAAGAATTTTTTTAGAATACATGACTATTTTGAGAATATGAAAGCTAGAGTTGCCACTTATAGCCTTAAGGGAAAATTATATATTTGGTGGGAGGTGTTATCACTCAGGTTGTTCCCCAAAACTTGTGAGAAAAAGGGAATACGACTGAGGTAACCACTAACCAGTCTTTTAGATGCAATTTCTAGCCAAACTGCATCCAGAGAGGGCTCTCTCTATATAATTTAACTTTGATTATTTGAAGTTTTTATGCTAGTTATGATGTGCAGAGGTTTGTTTTAAATGTGCTTGGATGGTGATTTCAAACAGAGGTAGGATGCAAGTCTGAAAGAGTTTATTCCATTGGGAAATGGAGTCTATGAAGATGGACTGCTGAGTGTGTTTCTGTGATAATGGGCAATACTACAGAGCAAGATAATCAGTTTTGGAACAATATTGAAAGCTAGTGATTGATGGGATGAAAGCCAGGGGATAAAGGGCAGTCAAGAATCCTTTATCATGGTGGCAGAGGGAAGGTGCATGAATATTTTCAAGGAGCAGTGAATAATTCCTTGACAATTTTCAGAATGAAGGAATTAGTAGAAACATAAGCATTTAAGAATTTCTAATTATGCTAATTATGAAGAAAACATAAATAATAGCAGGAATTGAACACAGAGTGTATTTAACCAAGTTCTAGGCTATTCTTTTTCACTGTTGTTAAGATTATGAAACATATATGAGATTTTGCAAATATAGAAAACACAAAAACATAGTTTAGAATAACTTATTGAGCCAAAGAAAGACACAGGAATTTTGTAGCAGAGTCCAGAATCATCACATCCACATTCAGAAGGTCCAGCAGCAATGCATTTCAATAGCTTTTGTATTAATAAATATCAGAGTCACAATGCAGTTCAATAGGAGAATCACCAACCCTGAATACATTCCTTGGTGGGGTATTTATACAAAAAGAGAGTTTACAAAATATCTTGAGGATAATATAAGAAGCAATAACTTCCTTCAACTACTCTGTCAGAGAAATAAATGCCGAAATAAAGGTAGGAGTTATTGTGGTTGTGTTGGCTGCTTTAACTCACAAGATATTTTAGACTTTTCACCCAGGAATTCGACTGCTAGTTATGTCGTTGATTTGCTTCCCTGCGTTTCTATCCTGATCTGTTCACCTGCTCTTGACTCATCTTTAATGTTTCCTGATCCTCGCTTGAGCTCCTTCCTTCATATCTGCCACGTGTCTTGCTCTTTGACCAAGTGTACATATGCAAAAATATCCAAATCTACTTACGCAAAATTTCCAGCATACTCTGCCGCCACTGTTCTGTAGGCAGCTGATGTCTTTTTATTTTTACAAGTATTTCATCATCATCAGTATACCTGTAAAGTTAGGCTTGACTTGAAAAAGATTATTTATTTCATGTTCTATAAAAAAAACAAATTTTCCAATTTGTCATATAAATTTTGTGCGGAAGGAGGCCCTATGTCTTCTGAGGTACTGGATGATGCAGTGATCTGATTTGTTACATACATGTTCACCCGATGAGCATATTGTTGATGTGATAACAATTTTTTATTGCTTGTTACTAAACTGGGTAGACCCTTCTGCTGCAAGTTTGTGAAGTTCTTTGTGAAGGCATTAATATCCATCTGCATCTCTTGACACTTTCTTTCCAAAGTCTATATAAAATTTCTCATTGTTAGCACCTTCTTTATTGTCAAAATGGTGCCTATCCAATCAGTGATCTCCAAAGCTACTAATTATTCCTTAGTGTTGGTATTCAAAAAATGGATGAGCCTAATGGCCTGCTTAGGCATTATCCTAATGATGCCCTGGCCGTTTGAATTTTCTCTTGTGCCCTTTCTATTACTTCAATTTTTTCATAGATTGTATGAATTGATCACCATTGGTCAGTAATGGACTGGCCAATATTGGTCCACAAAATCATTTTAATGTCTGCCAGATGTTTATGCAAGGTGAGATCCTTTTCCAATGATTTCATCTTGTTCTCGAGGGCCTTCACCTCTCTGGTCTTCTCTGCCACTGTTATTTTTGATTTGTCATAGCTCACTTCTAGCTTGGCTAGTCTTTCTTTTCCCTCTTTGAGCTCTGACATTTGAGTTTCTAGCTCTTTCACTGCCTTCATCATTTATTCCATCCTCATCCTGGTCTCAGGCTCTGTTGTTATTGCTGCTATAGCATCTGTAGTTGTTGTACCTGTTGTTGATGCTGGCTCAATGGGAGGGATTGCTATTGTGTCTGTGAGGGGAGCAGAGACAATTGTTGGAGCTATTTCGGGTGGCTGGGAGGTCGACTCTCACTGCTTAGTTTGCAATGCTTTCTCCAACTCTTGCTCTGTCTGCATTAGCCTTTAATTCATTCTCATCAATAAATCCATGACATCCTCTTCTGGTTTTTATTATGTTAGTTCTGTTGTTTTTGGATGCATGGTGACAGGCAGCTTCAGTTACTTTCTAAGGGCCGCAATATATTCCTCCTTCTTTTTGGTCAATGCTTTGATGCCCTTAGCATCCTTGGGATCATGTCCCAACTCAACAATTATTTATTCCAGAGCCTTTATTCGGTTGTCTTTGGCTAGAGAAGAGATCTTCTCCAAATCTAATTGAGCAGATGTATTACTCAATGACTCTTTTAATTGGTGGGCCAGCATTGCCTTGTCTGCCAGTGTAGCATAGACCATTTCACCCATTTGTTTGTGCAATTCTATTTGGTCCATTGGGTGTATGTCTTTGGCAAGAACCTCTAGATTGATCCTTATGTAGTCAACTGCAGACTATGGCTGCTGAACCTTGGGCTTGAAATGACTTAAAATCATTTTCTCCTCCTTGATTTCATAGGTTACCATTAGTCTATGCTATTTGGAGGGTGTCATCTTAAGAAATTGATCATACAACTGAATTATTAATGACTCATTTTGAGCCTTAATCTCCATGAATGATTGTTTGATGTCTGATCGTTTCTTGGCTTGTGACCTTGAGGAGGAGACTTCCATTCCATGCTCCCTCTCCCCTTCTCGTCTGTGAGAGCTAGCGGAAGTCTGTTGGCTGATGGCCCTCTCTCCTCTTGTGCTTTCAGTGATGTCTTCCACAATGTCCTCTTCAGGAGGATCTACCCTTTTCCTCTTGGCCTCTTGATGTTATGTTGACCCACTTGCAGGTGTGGTCTCTTCTCGGTCTCGTTTCTTACTTCTCTCCTTAGGAAGAGGAGTCTGTAGTGCTGGTACCTCTCGTGCTTGTGTCTGTAGTGAAGGGGCTTTCCCTTGACTGTGTTCTTTTGGGATAGTAGGCTGTTCTTACATTGTTTCTTGTTCTGCAACTACCAACTCCTTGCTATTTTTTGTCCCTGTTGTTGATGTAGTCCTTTCCTGGGCAACCTCTTGTGCAGCTGTGGCAGTAGATGAGATTTCCTCGGTTTGTTGTGGCTTTTGAAAGACACATGCCCAAAATAATCTAAGTCAAGAGTTTTTTCAAAAATATTCATGGTTTGTTCCATTTTCTCTTCCTCAGTTAACTCTTCAACTAGTGTGCTCTCCACCCACTCATCTTGGTTGGAAAACTTTTCTATGTCAGGGATGCTGCAGTGCTCATAGGGTGCCAGCATATATTTTACCCTTCTTGCATTGATAAATCCATATGCGTCATAGGGTACCCACCAAAAGCTTCTCTTGAGTCTGAATGTTTGACCCAATATTTCATCAACATCCTTCCATCCCTCTTTCTTGTTCATAACAAAGGGGCCTAACTGGTCTCTGAGTTTCAATCGGGCCTTTTTCTTTGTGCTATGGAAGTGACTCAGATCTGAATTAATGAATTGCCTGAAATATTCCAAGGCAAACAGTCTCATTGGCAAAAATCTGGGTAGCCTGTAGGGGCATAGCTCACAGCCATATATCCTCAGAATAGTGTGATTCTAGTAAAAGTACCAGTCACCTATTTTATAGTTTTTGAAGAGCTGTAGTATTTTTTGCATATCATGTGTCAGTCTAGGAGGAGGAGTTCTCATAAAGAGAGAAGAGACTGGGTATACAAATAAATCAACAAACTCACAATAAGAGTAGGGAGAGATGCAAACTTCATGAAAGATTGGGGTCCAAAAAGTCACAGACCTCCTTTCCCCTTTATGGTCCAATTTTCTAATGGGGAATTGGAAGATATTTGGATGGTAATATAAGAATAGATGATAGATATAGGATGATTATTTAAAGATTCCCTCCCTATCTAGCCTCAACAATTGGTCATGTATCTTGTTCGCAATAAATTTGGCATAGTTGTATTTGACAGCAGGGGGCTGCCCTGGGGTAAAGATAGACATCATAACCAGTATGGTTTCATCAATATGCTCACTTGTCTTGAACCCCAACACAAAAGATATCATATCAAAAACTAATCTACCCATTTCAGTGAAAGAGGCATAGTGAAAAGGAGGTGGCTCCTTAGGCTGGTGATCTACTCTCATGAACACTTTGGCAATTATGGTTATCTCTGAGCTGGAGAGTTTGGGACCTTCATCCAGCAAGTAATTCATGGTAAGACGAAACTGAAGGTGGGTTGGTTTGAAGTTCATCATCTGATTTATAGAGTCAGGAGTAATATGAAAAAGGGTAGTCCCAGATGGACTCCTAACTGCTCAGTTTGTTGGCTCATAGTTCTCACAACAGAGGTGAACGATCTCAGGGAATATATTGACAGAGGGGAGGTAGTACATGGGTAGATTTGATTCCCAAATTCCATAGACATCATTTTGATTTAAGTAACTATTTCTAAGCTCACAGACTGCTTGCAGATGGTTTTGGTAGCCTACTAGGTCTTGGATTAGATAGTCTCTATCAGCTAAGGGAAAATGTTCCAACTCTTTGTGGGGTGCAATAAGGGGAGTATCCATAACAATTTTTCCTCCTGCCATGGGGAGTTCCCCACCAGTCCCTCATCTAGTAGCCTTTGTATCTGTCGCCTGTCCTAAAGTCCTAAGGCCTTCACCTGTTCTTTGCCAAAAAGTGAGTTTAAGTTCTAAGCCCATCTTTAGTTGGAGTTCTCCTGCAGCCCTTGGGAATGACCTTAATCGAGAGGGAATTTCTGTTCAAGGCCACTTTACCTTCCATGGCTAAGCTTTGTTGCCTTTAAAATTGGAAATTTTGACTTTGTGCAAGCAAAATGGGTAGAACGATGGCTTTGTGGATTTCTCCGGGATTTTCACCGTTGAAACTGGTTTGTTGGCTTCAATTTAGCTCTGTGGATTGAAGTTAGCTGGAGAAACAAGAGCTATGGGCTTCTTTGGCACAATGGGCTTCAATTGTGGGCAAAAGGCAGCTTTTGGGGTTTCTTGGAGAGTTTACAGGGCCGAACGAGCTCAATTTTAGCTCACTGTGTGATTTTGTGGTGAATTTAGCAATATAGAGGTTCTGGGATAATTTGGGCAGCAACACAATGTTTCCTTTTTACACAAGAAATGTGGCTTGTTTTGCCAAGGTGAAAACATATTTTCACTTAGTTTTTCTATGGGATGAAGTGGACTAAAGGTAATGAGCAGATCTCATTTCCCTTGGGGGGAATGTTAGTAATTGTTTCTTCAGAAAATTGGGAGGAGAATTAGTCATGCTTCATTTATTTTGTAGCCATCTTGCCATGGTACCTTATGATTTTGTGAGATGGAAACTTGTTCCCAAGGAGAAAATTGCTCACAAACCATGCTTCTATACCATCAAAACTACCTACCCAACCTTGTATACCCAACATTTCCTCTTCATTTTCATTGGGTGCACTTGAACTAGCAAACCCTGATTCTTCTCTTTTCTTTTGGTTGCCCTCCTATCTAAGTCTACCCTTATTTCTTCCAAGGCTCAGATTAAGCTGTTGAGACCCTTAGCTTCTCTATTTGACTACTTGACTGCCAAGCTTAAACTGATTGTGCAGACCTCTATTCTCTAGTCTAAGACAAGTGAAATTCAAACATGATTTAGCCAGGATTAGACTGTTTGGCCATTCATCAATGGTGACAAGAGTCAACCACCTATACATAGTGAAATTCTTCAAAATATGGAACCTTTGCAACATGGAAAGGATGAACATATTTGGAACTTCTCCAGTCAATCATGAAAAATGAAACCTATTGGTATAGGAAGCTAACAGTGGCTCCACTTGGGGATGGCTTTTCCTAGTGAAAAGTCAAGAACAACCGGTCAGATGGCCTTATATTTAGTTCTTTGCTATATTCTAAAATTTCTCCTTTGTTGTTCACAAAAATAGCTCCTCTGCAATGCCTGTATTTCTTATGCACTCATTCCCAAAGATAGCAACACTGTTTTGGGTCCTCTGTTTGATTATTTCTCATTGTTTTCACAAATCCCAAGTTTGTTTCTTTAGCTTCTTCTGATAGATTTAAAATGTAGTACCCAATGGTGACACAATTCCTTCCCTTTTCCTCAAAATTTGCTGTAACTTATTCCCTATCCTATTGCTGTACTAAACTGCATAAAGAAAACACTACTATGTACAAGTTAAAGTGCTAGCATTTTTAACAAAGTGGCTGAAAATAATGCTTCAGAATCCAGCCATTGACTGGTCCACCATATGCCTCTGTACCATCCAGACTTTTCAAAAAGTAGGTGTTGTTTCCTTGTACAGTCTGAATGATAAATGGTCCTCTCCATAAGAAATCAAATTTTCCATGTTTTCCCCTATCTTCTCTTCTGGAATCCCACTTTAAAACTTTATCCCCAATGAAGAAATCCTCTGCTTTGGTTGTTTTATCAGATATCTTTTTAAGCTTTTCTTGTATAACTTGGGCTCTGTGATAGACCTCTTCTCTTGTATGCTACAAGTGAATAGTTTGATTGATCCTTCTATGAATATCATTAGGTTCTGCTTGTATCTCTTGTAGCAGCTTTATCACTAGGATTCCCATAGAAGAAGGGAATACTGCCTCCATTCATAAACCAATTGATAGGGACTGGTCCCAATATATCTCTTGGTGGTTAATATGTCTGCCCATAGGTCATTCAAAAGCTTTTTATGCTAGTTTTTCTTGTTCTCCTCCAAGACTTTCTTAATGATGTTGATCAAACTCTTGTTGGAGGATTCGGCTAGGCCATTACCTTGAGGGTAATAGGCTGTAGAATGTCCCAAGGTAATGTGGTATTTATGACAGAAATTAATCATTCTTTTAGAATTTAAGGCAGTAGCATTGTCTGTAATAATTTTCTCCGGGCAGCCAAACCTAGACAAAATGTTGGTCTCAAGGAATTGGATGATTACTGAGTCATTGGCTTTCCTGCAAGGGATGGCCTCTATCCACTTGGTAAAATAGTCTGTAGCAGTCAAAATCCACTTGTGCTGGCCCGAGGATGAAGGGTGGATTTCCCCAATGAAGTCTAAACCCCATTGTTGAAATGGTTTTTCAGTGGAAATGGGCTTGAGGGGTAGAGGTAGCAACTTTTTCTTGCCTTCAAAAATTTGGCATTTGTGGCAAGAAGTTACATATTTTTTCACATCAGCAAATATGGTGGGCCAATAAAATCCAGCCCTTAGGATTTTATCAGCAGTTGATTTCCAATAAAAATGTCTACCACAATCCCCTACATGAAATTCTTTAAGTACTTTGTCATTTTCTTCTTTGATTAGACAATTTAATAAAACACCTTCATGGTTTTTCCAAAAGAGAACATGATCTAAAATGCATAACTTGGAAGCTTTCATTTTCAAAAATCATAATACAAAAGATATGTCAGCATACCAAGGTGATTGTAAAAAGGCTTGAATGATCTGTGGAGTCGCCATCTCCTGCTCATTATCCAGTTGATTTATGTCGAGGGCTTGAAAGTTAGTTTCAGTCATGAGTTTAGCTAGTCCTTGTCCTTTTATCAGTTTTGTTGGTTTAATTTCAATGTCATATTCCAGTATGGTAGCTATCCATTTGCCCCTTTTGCCTTCAATGCCTTTTTGGGTCATGATGTCTTTAACAACAGGGTTGGGCACATAAGCAATCACATGAGAGTACAATATGTAAACTCTAAAGTCCTTGATGGCCTCTACAAGCACATATGCTTGTTTCTCCATGATTTGATATTTGAGTGGAGCATCTATAAGGGCTTTACTGAAGAAGGCTATGGGTTTTTCACATCCCTGGTCATCATTTTGAAGTAAAGACAACAATAACTGTATGTTCTGATGCGAATGAGAATATGATAAAGTCCTTGTCAAAATTGGGGCTTGTGAGAACTGGTGTTTGAGTCAAAGCTTTTTTTATTTCTTCAAAGGCTTGCTTAGTTTGCATTGTCCACTTAACCTTGGAGTCCCTTTTGAGCATGTTGTTCAGTAATCTTATTAGTTCAGCCAGATTTGGTATGAATCTTCTTAGAAAGTTGATTTTTCCCAAAAGGGCGTGTAGTTCTTTAATGTTTCTGGGGTGAGGGACTTGTAAGATGGCTTGTATTCTATCTGGATCAATTCTAATGCCTTATTTAGAGATGATATGGCCTAATAATTTTCCTTCTTCTAGGACAAATAATGATTTCTTTGGATTTAATGATATACCATATTTCCTGCAAATTAAGAATACTTGCCCTAGATTATCTAGGTGCTCTTGATCTGATTTGGAGAAAGCTGCAAGGTCATCTAGGTAAATAACTAGAAAGTCATGGATCTCTTTAGCGAAAGCAATATCCATGGCTTTTTGAAAATTTTCTCCTGCATTCTTCAGTCCAAAAGGCATTTTCACATATTTGAATGTTCCCCAAGGGGTTGTGAAAGCAGTTTTATCTTGGTCATCAAGGTGCATTAGGATTTGATTGAAGCCTAAGAATCCATCTAATAGTGATATCCTTGAAGCACCCACTACCCTTTGCAGGATGTGATCCATTTTGTGCAGAGGGTAATAATCCTTTAAAGAGACTTTGTTCAAATTTCTTAAATCAAAACATAGCCTTATCTCCCCTATCTTCTTTATAGTGGGCACTAAATTTGAAACACATTCTGAGAATCTGATTGGAGCTATAATTCCAGCTTCATACATCCTCTCAACTTCTTTCTCAATCAAAGGAAGCAGCACAGGTTTGACCCTCCTAAGTTTCTGTTTGAAAGGTTTTTGGTTTTCTTTGAGAGGTATTGTGTGTTGGATTACTGCAGTATCATAAGACTTTAGGTCCTCATAACAACATGCAAAGACATCTTGAAATTCTTTGAATAATTCAATATACTTGAGTTTTTGGTCAAGAGGCAGAGCTTTGGACAGTTTTATCATTTTGGGATTTTCTGTAGTTCCTAGATTACAGTCCTCAATTTCTGCATTTAATGGCTGCATTTTAGGTTTTCTAGAGATGTCATTTGAGTCAAAAATGTCATCTAAAGGAGTGAGTCCAGTAGGTAGAAAGTTATCCTTCAGCTCAATAACTTCACATTCTGCTACAATTGCATCCTCAGCTTCTCTTTCATGAAGTTCCTGTAAATCTGTTTTAGTGAACTTGGTGGGATGTAGAAGTTGTTTTGTTGTTTCAGTAGAGATATGTGTTTCAACTTTGTCCATTTGATTGCTTTCCTCTACAGTGTTGGTATCCATTTTTATGCTTGATAACTCTTCTTTCAAAGTTAGGAAATTCTTGATTTGTGTGTCATTTTCAAACACCTGCCAGTTTTTAACATTATCTGGCACTGCAGGTCTATGTTTTATTTCAGCAGTGAATAGGTGATTAGGCTTAAATGGCAATTTGCAAGTGCTTTCAAAGGTTGCTAGACTATGGGCATGCAGATTTTGATTCCTTGGAATCTTGGTCTGTTGGGTTTCAAGAAAGGTGTTGAGAATTTCCATTGTAGCAGATCTATATGACCTCAACCTAAGATCATTTGTAATGAAGTTACCCTTTATTTGTTGAATGATGAGGTCAGAGTCTCCCAAAATTGATATCCGAGCTACACCTAAGTTGTTTATCACTTTGATCCCTAAGAGGAGGGCTTCATACTTGGCCATGTTGTTAGTGCACCTGAAATTCAATCTAAATGCATGTCCTTCAGCATGGTCATCCTTCACATTATGTATCCAAACCCCTGCCCCTACTCCTAGCTTATTAACAGATCCATCAAACTCTAGATACCATAGATTTTATTGATTTGAACTGGTATTAGGAGCTTTTTCCATTTGCTTAGCAGGGATAGTTTGACTTACAGTCTCATAGGATTCTTTATGTGTGACTGTTAATTTATTGTTTTCCAAGATTTCTTGAATCTGAACTGTGGATTCTTTATCTAGGAATTCATCCTGACTTAAAGTCACCATTTTTACATCAGTTTGGGTTTGAATCTTATTGTCGTATAAGATAAAAGAGTCCATGTCTGAATGTATAGAATAAATGGGAAACTTTTGGGGTTTTTCTTGACTACTTACCACATACTTCATCAAAGTTTCTGGGTATAGCATTTTAGGTTGGCCGAAGACTGAGATAGTGGCATAAGACATGTCTACTTACAAAGACCCTTATAGCTTGGGACCCCAGGATCTGGATAACAACATTCCATACTTGGGTGGAATATCAGCGACCACCACATCCATGACAATTATCTTGGTTGGATATTGGACTAATGACACACATAGATCCTTGATTAAGCCTAGACACCGAACTTGACTGGAATCAAAGGAAAACAAGTCTTTGAATGGCCTTGTGATATCTAGGTCCAAATTTTCCATGACAGATTTGGGCATTAGATTATGTGAATCTCCTGAAAAACATTGCATTGTGAAGCACCTTGTCATGAATGTTTAAACTCACATAAAAGGGAGGGACACCTCCATCTACTATTTTACCATTTTCTTCAGGGCCAAATATAAGTTCTGGATGATCATCAAGTATGTTCACTGAATCTTTGTTTTCTGAAATTTGTACTGATCTGCTGATTTGTTCCCTAAAAACTTCATACTTGGCTAATTCAGATAATTGGATGGACACTTTTAACTTACTTATTTCAGCCTCCATATTAAATGGTTTTTCTGTTTGTGCTTTGACATTTTGGGAAACAAGGTTGTGTCTTTCAACTGAGTTTTCAACGGCTGCCTCTTTTGCTGGAATATTATGATGAACTAGGCTTGCTTGCTCACCATCTTCCAAAGGTTCTTCTACCACTTCTCTAAGTGGATAAACAGATGTAGGGTGTTTTTTTTATTTGTCTTTGTCTGAAGCATCTTCAACGGTTGGGCCACTTGGATTGGGAGTTGATTTAGGGATAATTGGTATATGAGAGTCCTTGAATTTGTTTTTGGTAGGTTGCTTGATTGTCTTTTGTGTGGGATCATCAGGGATGTCTATTCTCCTACTTCTCAAGTTGTATTGCTTGTGGACTTCATACACAGTTGTTTTGTACCCTTGCTTAAAATCAAAGGATTCCCCTGATTTCATTTGACACTGACTAAGAGTATGAGCCTCTTGGTCTTCTTGAGTTAGGAAAATTGGTTGGCCACTATTGAGACCCATTAGATTAATGTGGGGGTCCTCTGTTGGTTCACTAGATGTGGAAGATTCTGCATAGTTTTCTTGGAAGGGAGGCCTTATCTTTTGCTTTGGACCAACTTTTCCTACATTAGGGTTTTGATTTTTTCTAAAGATGGGATTTCTTGCATTGTTGTTTGGTTGGCTTTCCCATGAAGATTTCCTCTCAATAGTTTCCACTCTATCTCCCAGCCTATCCATGCCTTTAGTAATTGCATCAAGTTTCTGTTCAAAGGCATAGGGTTCTTCTTTAAAGGTTGTTCTTCTTCCAGTCCTAGCTCTATTTCATTTGGAAATTAGATTAGCTTCAACACTCATAGCTATACTCTGCATATCTTGAAGGCTAGGAGGAGCTCTCTCCCTGAGCTGGTAAGCCATGTCTGAGTCAAAACCATCAAGGAATTTGATCAATGCTAAGTCTCGTGGTGGTCTAAGATTTATTAGAATAGCAAGGTATGTATTGTTGAGTCTAGCACAATAATCTTGGACAGTCTCTTGTGGGTCTCTTTTAAAGTTCTCATATTCAGTTAAGATGTGTAAAGGATCCTTTTTCTTCTCCCATCTATTTAGGAAAGTTTGATAAAGGGAATCTGGATTAACTATTGTGTTTGCAGGGAGTGACCTAAACCATGCCCTTACATCATCAGTTAAGCTCTGGACAAAAATTTACATCCTAACATCATCATCATCAATCTCATATTTTTTGAAATAGTATGTCATCCTCTTGGTATGTTGTTGAGCAATGTAAGTGCCTGTACCATCAAAGTAGGTAATTTTTCCCTGGTAATTCTGCAGCATAGCCCCTGGATTAGCAGGCCACTGCAGGGGAGCATATATGTTGGCCCTATTAGCAGGGAAAAGTGGGACAATTGGAAGCACAGGGATAGGAGCTGAGATAAGTGTTGTGAATGGATGGGTGGAAAAGAGATTTTGGAGTGATAAAGGTGAACAAGAAGAAGCTACAATAATAGGAAGAAGGACTTGAGGTTTTGCTGTAGTAGGTTTAATTTGAATGGGTTTCTTCTAGGGTGGTTCAAGATTTGAATCAATAGAACTCTCTTGATTTTCTGGTTTCCTAAGGCTCTTAGCAATTAGATTTGGATTGTCAAAAATAGCTGGAGGATTTGGGTCTAGGTTTGACCTTGTGTATCGAGTTTTCTTTTTTGGAGCCAACTTGTAAGTATGTTTTGGTATTTTGTAGGAATAATTGGAGGATACAAGTTTTGACAATATCTTGAAGGAAGCTACTAAAATGTAGGAGGATTGGGGCTTTCCTTCAGGGAGGTTTGAAACAAGGATGGCCAAACAAATCTTTGAGACAACTATTTACAATCTAAAGCTAAACTGGAGTTGGACTAAAGTAGCTTTTGTTTACTCTTGTGATTGCATAGCAAAGACAGTTTCAAAGGCTTCCTAGCTAACTTCAGGCTCCATCTGTAGCTTTAGAGATTAGACAGTAGTAACATACATTAATTTAATCCCCAGCAGAGCCGCCAATGATGTTATCACTCAGGTTGTTCCCCAAAACTTGTGATAAAAATGGAATACGACCGAAGTAACCACTAACCAATCTTTTAGATGCAATTTCTAGCCAAATTGCATCCAGAGAGGGCTCTCTCTATATAATTTAACTTTGTTTTTGAAGTTTTTATGCTAGTTATGATGTGCAGAGGTTTGTTTCAAATGTGCTTGGATGGTGATTTCAAACAGAGGAAGGATGCAAGTCTGAAAGAGTTTATTCCATTGGGAAATGGAGTTTATGAAGATGGACTGATGAGTGTGTTTCTGTGATAATGGGCAATACTATAGAGCAAGATAATCAGTTTTGGAACAATATTGAAAGCTAGTAATTGATGGGATGAAAGCCAGGGGATAAAGGGAAATCAAGAATCCTTTATCATGGTGGCAGAGGGAAAGTGCGTGAATATTTTCAAGGAGCAGTGAAGAATTCCTTGACAATTTTCAGAATGAAGGAATTAGTAGAAACATAAACATTTAAGAACTTCTATTTATGCTAATTGTCAAGAAAACATAAATAACAACAGGATTTGAACATAGAGTGTATTTAACCAAGTTCTGGGCTATTCTTTTTCCCTGTTGTTAAGATTATGAAACATATATGAGATTTTCAAACATAGAAAACACAAAAACATAGTTTATAATAACTTATTGAGCCAAAGAAAGACACAAGAATTATGTAGCAGAGTCCAGAATCATTACATCCACATTCATAAGGTCCAGCAGCGATGCATTTCAATAGCCTTTGTATTAATAAATATCAGAGTTACAACGCAGTTTAAAAGGAGATTCACCAACCCTGAAAACATCCCTTGGGAGGCTATTTATACAAAAAGATAGTTTACAAAATACCTTGAGGATAAGATTAGAAGCAATAACTTCCTTCAGCTACTATGTCAGAGAAATAAATGCCGAAATAAAGTTAGGAGTGATTGTGGTTTTGTTGTCTTCTTTGACTGACAAGATATTTTAGACTTTTCACCCAGGAATTCGGCTGATAGTTATGTCCTTGATTTGCTTTCCTACGTTGTTGTCCTGATCTGTTCACCCGCTCTTGATTCATCTTTAATGTCTCTTGATCCTCGCTTGAGCTCCTTCCTTCATATCTGCCACGTGTCTTGCTCTTTGACCAAGTGTACATAGGCAGAAAGATCCAAATTTACTTAGGAAAAACTTCCAGCATACTCTCCCACCACTGTTATATAGGAAACTGATGCCTTTGTATTTTTACAAGTATTTCATCAACATCAATATACCTGTAAAAGTTACGCTTGACTTCAAAAGGATGATTTATTTCATGTTCTATAAAAAAACAAATTTTCTAATTTGTCATATAAATTTTGTCCGGAAGGAGGCCCTGTGTCTTTTGAGGTGCTGGATGATGCAGTGATCTGATTTGTTACATACATGTTCACTCGACGAGCATACTGTTGATGTGATAATAGTTTTTTATTGCTTGTTACTAAACTGGGTAGACCCTTCTGCTGCAAGTTTGTGAATTTCTCTGTGAAGGCATTAATATCCATCTGCATCTCTTGACACTTTCTTTCCAAAGTCTGTATAAAATTTCTCGTTGTTAGCACCTTCTTTATTGTCAAAGTGGTGCATGTCTGGTCAGTGATCTCCAAAGCTGCTAATTGTTCCTTAGTATTGGTATTCAAAAAATGAATGAGCCTATTGGCCTGCTCAGGCATATTTCCTAATGATGCCCTGGACCTTTGAATTTTCTCTTGTGCCCTTTCTATTAATTCAATTTGTTCATAGATTGTCTGAATTAATCGCCATTGGTTAGTAATGTACTGGCCAATCTTGGTCCACAAAATCATTTTAATGTCTCCTAGAGGTTTATACAACGTGAGATCATTTTCCAATGATTTCACCTTGTTCTCGAGGGCCTTCACCTCTCTGGTCTTCTCTGCCACTGTTATTTTTCATTTGTCATAGCTCACTTCTAGCTTGGCTAGTCTTTCTTTTGCATCTTTGAGCTCTGACATTTGAGCTTCAAGCTCTTTCACTGCCTTCATCATTTCTTCCATCCTCATCCTGGTCTCAGGCTCTATTGTTATTGCTGCTATAGCATCTGTAGTTGTTGTATCTGTTGTTGATGCTGGCTAAGTGGGAGGGATTGCTGTTGTGTCTATGGGGGGAGCAGAGACAATTGTTGGAGCTATTGCGGGTGGCTTGGAGGTCGACTCTCCCTGCTTAATTTGCAATTCTTTCTCCAAATCTTGCTCTGTCTGCATTAGCCTTTGATTCATTCTCATCAATAAATCCATGACATCCTCTTCTACTTTTTCTTGTGCTAGTTCTCTTGTTTGTGGATGTATGGTGACAGGCAACTTCAGTTGCTTTCTAAGGGCAGCAATATCTTCCTCCTTCTTTTTTATCAATGCTTTGATTCCCTTGGAATCCTTGGGATCATGTCCCAACTCAACAATTATTTCTTCCAGAGCCTTTATTCGATTGTCTTTGGCTAGAGAAGGGATCTTCTCCAAATCTAATTGAGAAAATGTATTACTCAATGACTCTTTTAATTGGTGGGCCAGCATTGCGTTGTCTGCCAGTGTAGGATAAACCATTTCACCTATTTTTTTGTGCAATTCTATTTGGTCTATTGGGTGTATGTCTTTGGAAAGGACCTGTAGATTGGTCCTTATGTAGTCAGCTACAGACTATGGATGCTGAACCTTTGGTTTGAAATGACTTAAAATTATTTTCTCCTCCTTGATGTTATAGGCTACCATTAGTCTATGCTGTTTGGAGGGTGTCATCTTAAGAAATTGATCATACAACCGAATTCTTAATGACTCATTTTGAGCCTTAATCTCCATGAATGATTGTTTGATGTCTGATCATTTCTTGGCTTGTGACCTTGAGGAGGAGACTTCCATTCCATGCTGCCTCTCCCCTTCTTGTCTGTGAGAGCTAGAGGAATTCTGTTGGCTAATGGCCCTCTCTCCTCTTGTGCTTTCAATGATGTCTTCCACAATGTCCTCTTCAGGAGGATCTACCCTTTGCCTGTTCGCTTCTTGCTATTCTGTTGACCCACTTGTAGGTGTGGTCTCTTCTCAGTGTCTTTTCTAACTTCTCTCCTCAGGAAGAGGAGTCTACAGTGCTAGTACATCTGTTGCTTATGTCTGTAGTGAAGGGGCTTTCCCTTGACTGTGTTCTTTTAAGGTAGTAGGTTGTTCTTCCATTGTTTCTTGTTCCGCAACTACCAACTCCTTGCCCTTTGTTGTCCCTGTTGTTGGTGTAGTCCTTTCCTGGGCAACCTCTTATGCAGTTATGGCAGTTGATGAGCTTTCCCCGATTTGTTGTGGCTTTTTGAAAGACACCTGCCCAAAAGAATCTAAGTCAGGGTTTTTTCCAAAATTTTCATGGTTTGTTCCATTTTCTCTTCCTAAGTTAACTCTTCAACTAGTGTGCCCTCCACCCACTCATCTTGGTTGGCAAACTTTTCTATGTCAGGGATGCTGCAGTGTTCATAGGGTGCCAACATATATTTAACCCTTCTTGCATTGATAAAGCCATATGGGTCATAGGGTACCCACCAAAAGCTTCTCTTGAGTCTGAATGTTTGACCCAATATTTCATCAACATCCTTCCATCCCTCTTTCTTGTTCATAACAAAGGGGCCTAACTGGTCTCTGAGTTTCAATCGAGCCTTTTTCTTTGTGCTATGGAAGTGACTCAGATCTGAATTGATGAATTGTCTGAAATATTCCAAGGCAAACAGTCTCATTGGCACATATCTGGGTAGCCTGTAGGGGCATAGCTCGCAACCATATATCCTCAGAATAGTGTGATTCTGGTAAAAGTACCAGTCACCTATTTTATAGTTTTTGGAGAGCTGTAGTATCTTTTGCATATCATGAGCCAGTCTAGGAGGAGGAGTTCTCATCAAGAGAGAAGAGACTGGGTATACAAATAAATCAACAAACTTACAATAAGAGTAGGGAGAGATGCAAACTTCATGAAAGATTGGGGTCCAAAAAATCACAGACCTCCTTTCCCCTTTATGGTCCAATTTTCTAATGGGGAATTGGAAGATATTTGGATGGTAATATAAGAATAGATGATAGATATAGGATGAGTATTTAAAGATTCCCTCCCTATCTAGCCTCAACAATTGGTCATGTATCTTGTTCGCAATAAAGTTGGCATAGTTTTATTTGACAGCAGGGGGTTGCCCTGGGGTAAAGATAGACATCATAACCAGTATGGTTTCATCAATATGCTCACTTGTCTTGAACCCCAACACAAAAGATATCATATCAACAACTAATCTACCCATTTCAGTGAAAGAGGCATAGTGAAAAGGAGGTGGCTCCTTAGGCTGGTGATCTGCTCTCATGAACACTTTGGCAATTCTGGTTATGTCTGAGCTGGAGAGTTTGGGACCTTCATCCAGCAAGTAATTCATGGTAAGATGAAACTGGAGGTGGGTTGGTTTGAATTTCATCATCTGATTTATAGAGTCAGGAGTAATATGAAAAAGGGTATTCCCAGATGGACTCTTGACTGCCCTGTTTGTTGGCTCATAGTTCTCACAGCAGAGGTGAATGATCTCAGGGAATATATTCACAGAGGGGAGGTAGTACATGGGTATATTTGATTCCCAAATTCCATAGACATCATTTTGATTTAAGTAACTATTTCTGAGCTCACAGACTGCTTGCAGATGGTTTTGGTAGCCTACTAGTTCTTGGATTAGATAGTCTCTATCAGCTAAGGGAAAATGTTCCAACTCTTTGTGGGGTGCAATAAGGGGAGTATCCGTAACAGTTTTTCCTCCTGCCATGGGGAGTTCCCCACCAGTCCCTCATCTAGTAGCCTTCGTATCTGTCGCCTATCCTAAAGTCCTAAGGTCTTCACCTGTTCTTTGCCAAAAAGTGAGTTTAAGTTCTAAGCCGATATTTAGTTGGAGTTCTCCTGCAGCCCTTGGGAATGACCTTAATCGAGAGGGAATTTCTGTTCAAGGCCACTTTACCTTCCATAGCTAAGCTCTGTTGCCTTTAAAATTGGAAATTTTGACTTTGTGCAAGCAAAATGGGTAGAATGATGGCTCTGTGGATTTCTCCGGGATTTTCACCGTTGAAACTGGTTTGTTGGCTTCAATTTAGCTCTGTGGATTGAAGTTAGCTGGAGAAACAGGAGCTATGGGCTTCTTTGGCACAATGGGCTTCAATTGTGGGCAAAAGGCAGCTTTTGGGGTTTCTTAGAGTTTACAGGGCCGAACGAGCTCAATTTTAGCTCACTGTGCGATTTTGTGGTGAATTTAGCAAGATAGAGGTTCTGGGATAATTTCGGCAGCAACACAGTGTTTCCTTTCCAAATTTATAGGTGATGTGGGAGATTTTATAATGAAATCCAATAAAAATAGGGTCGGGCACAATTGGCTGTAAATACTTGTTTTCTTGATGGAATGGCCGATTTGCAAGTGACCAGGTGGGCCGAGGGGCTGCGCTATGTAGTAGAACTGCTGGTTGGCAGACTTGAATGGCGAAAATAGCCTTTTGCACGTAAATTCACATGCACAAGTCGCTTGGAGAAAACTAAGGTAAATGGTAAAAAACAATGTTTTCACCCCTTCTTACCCGAAATTTTGACTTTGGCGGGTTCGGGGCACTTTTTCTGATGACATCAACATGATGTCATTTTGTCATGTAGCGGAGTACGGATGCTAACATGGTAGGTGACATGGCATATGACGTGGCGGGTGACGTCATCAGGTGACATGGGCATGATGTCAGCAAGGAGGCGTTCAGGTGGTAAGTGGTATTCCCCGCACTGCTTTTGGGGGGAAGTGGTTTCAGGGGAGGGGGCCCCGAACACACTGGGCGCTTGAAACGCATCCTTGGTACGACAGAAATACTGCCCATCCCCTAGATGCTATCATTCGACAGGTTAGGGCTTCCAAAATCGTCGGCCACTATTAGATCTGGCAGCGCCAATCAGACAGTTGGCGGGTGATGGAAGTGGCGGTAGGCTAGCAGCAGGGGACCCGCTTTAATTTTTTGTGGATTGTAATGTTTTTGGTGTATTTTCAGACTTTGGGTAAATAGGATTTTCGGGGTAAAAATGCGGGTTTTCATCTATTTATTTAGCTAGGGGCCAAGCAAGTCCCGATGGGCACGTGGAGGGTTGTTATTGGCCCCTGGTGGACCAATAACTTCGTAGAAAAAATTTAAAATATAGCTATAGTTAGCCAAGGGTCGGGGTACTAGATTGTTTTAGGGATTTTGTGTATTTATACATAGTAAGGAAGGGGAATATACCTAGGAGCTATATAATAAGGTTAGTAGGTTAATATGATTATGTGGGATGGGTTTGTATGGTTTAGGCTAATGTTTATAGAGTGAAAATTTAGACAAGGGGGGAATGGAAGGATCCCAAGTGGTGAAGTTTAGGAAACCTTGGTAAGATGGAATAAAGACTTTTTACACAAGAAATGTGTCTTGTTTTGCCAAGGTGAAAACATATTTTCACTTAGTTTTTCTATGGGATGAAGTGGACTAAAGGTAATGAGCATATCTCATTGCCCTTGCGGGGAATGCTAGTAATTGTTTCTTCGGAAAATGGGGAGGAGAATTAGTCATGCTTCATTTGTTTTGTAGCCATCTTGCCATGGTACCTTATGATTTTGTGAGATGGCAACTTGTTCCCAAGGAGAAAATTGCTCACAAACCATGCTTCTATACCATCAAAACTACCTACCCAACCTTGTATACCTAACATTTCCTCTTCATTTTCATTGGGTGCACTTGACCTAGCAAACCCTAATTCTTCTCTTTTCTTTTAGTTGCCCTCCTATCTAAGTCTACCCTTATTTCTTCCAAGGCTCAGATTAAGATGTTGAGACCCTTAGCTTCTCTATTTGACTATTTGACTGCCAAGCTTAAACTGATTGTGCAGACCTCTATTGTCTAGTCTAAGACAAGTGAAATTCAAACATGATTTAGCCAGGATTAGACTGTTTGGCTATTCATCAATGGTGACAAGAGTCAACCACCTATACATAGTGAAATTCTTCAAAATATGGAACCTTTGCAGCATGAAAAGGATGAACATATTTGGAACTTCTCCAGTCAATCATGAAAAATGAAACCTATTGGTATAGGAAGCTAACAGTGGCTCCACTTGGGGATGGCTTTTCCTAGTGAAAAGTCAAGAACAACCGGTCAGATGGCCTTATATTTAGTTCTTTGCTGTATTCTGAAATTTCTCCTTTGTTGTTCACAAAAATAGCTCCTCTGCAATGCCTGTATTTCTTATGCACTCATTCCCAAAGATAGCAGCACTGTTTTGGGTCCTCTGTTTGATTATTTCTCATTATTTTCACAAATCCCAAGTTTGTTTCTTTAGCTTCTTTTGATAGATTTAAAATGTAGTACCCAATGGTGACACAATTCCTTCCCTTTTCCTCACAATTTGCTGTAACTTATTCCCTATCCTATTGCTGTACTAAACTGCAGAAAGAAAACACTACTATGTACAAGTTAAAATGCTAGCATTTTTAACAAAGTGGCTGAAAATAATGCTTCAGAATCCTGCCATTGACTGGTCCACCATCTGCCTCTGTACCATCCAGACTTTTCAAAATGTAGGTGTTGTTTCCTTGTACAATGTGAATGATAAATGGTCCTCTCCATAAGAAATCAAATTTTCCATGTTTTCCCCTATCTTCTCTTCTGGAATCCCACTTTAAAACTTTATCCCGAATGAATAAATCCTCTGCTTTGGTTCTTTTATCAGATATCTTTTTAAGCTTTTCTTGTAGAACTTGGGCTCTGTGATAGACCTCTTCTCTTGTATGCTACAAGTGAATAGTTTGATTGATCCTTCTCTGAATATCATTAGGTTCTGCTTGTATCTCTTGTAGCAGCTTTATCACTAGGATTCCCATAGAAGAAGGGAATACTGCCTCCATTCATAAACCAATTGATAGGGACTGGTCCCAATATATCTTTTGGTGGTTAATCTGTCTACCCATAGGGCATTCACAAGCTTTTTATGCTAGTTTTTCTTGTTCTCCTCCAAGACTTTCTTAATGATGTTGATCAAACTCTTGTTGGAGGATTCGGCTAGGCCAACCTTGAGGGTAATAGGTTGTAGAATGGCCCAAGGTAATGTGGTATTTATGACATAAATTAATCATTCTTTTAGACTAGAAGGCAACAACATTGTCTGTAATAATTTTCTCCGGGCAGCCAAACCTAGACAAAATGTTGGTCTCAAGGAATTGGATGATTACTGAGTCATTGGATTTCCTGCAGGGGGGATGGCCTCTATCCACTTGGTAAAATAGTCTGTAGCAGTCAAAATCCACTTGTGCTGGCCCGAGGATGAATGGTGGATTTCCCCAATGAAGTCTAAACCCCATTGTTGAAATGGTTTTTCAGTGGAAATGGGCTTGAGGGGTAGAGGTAGCAACTTTTTCTTGCCTTCAAAAATTTGGCATTTGTGGCAAGAAGTTACATATTTTTTCACA
>APFE030940206.1:63176-99160 GCA_000404065.3 Pinus taeda
CACATCAGCAAATAGGGTGGGCCAATAAAATCCAGCCCTTAGGATTTTATCAGCAGTTGATTTCCAATACAAATGTCTACCACAATCCCCTACTCTTGTGATTGCATAGCAAAGACAGTTTCAAAGGCTTCCTAGCTAACTTCAGGCTCCATCTGTAGCTTTAGAGATTAGACAGTAGTAACAGACATTCATTTAATCCCCACCAGAGCCGCCAATGATGTTATCACTTAGGTTTTTCCCCAAAACTTGTGAGAAAAATGGAATACGGCCGAAGTAACCACTAACCAATCTTTTAGATGCAATTTCTAGCCAAATTGCATCCAGAGAGCGCTCTCTCTATATAATTTAACTTTGTTTTTGAAGTTTTTATGCTAGTTATGATGTGCAGAGGTTTGTTTCAAATGTGCTTGGATGGTTATTTCAAACAGAGGAAGGATGCAAGTCTGAAAGAGTTTATTCCATTGGGAAATGGAGTTTATGAAGATGGACTGCTGAGTGTGTTTCTGTGATAATGGGCAATACTATAGAGCAAGATAATCAGTTTTGGAACAATATTGAAAGCTAGTAATTGATGGGATGAAAGCCAGGGGATAAAGGGCAATCAAGAATCCTTTATCATGGTGGCAGAGGGAAAGTGCGTGAATATTTTCAAGGAGCAGTGAAGAATTCCTTGACAATTTTCAGAATGAAGGAATTAGTAGAAACAGAAACATTTAAGAACTTCTATTTATGCTAATTGTCAAGAAAACATAAATAACAGTAGGATTTGAACACAAAGTGTATTTAACCAAGTTCTGGGCTATTCTTTTTCCCTGTTGGTAAGATTATGAAACATATATGAGATTTGCAAACATAGACAACACAAAAACACAGTTTAGAATAACTTATTGAGCCAAAGAAAGACACAAGAATTCTGTAGCAGAGTCCAAAATCATTACATCCACATTCATAAGGTCCAGCAGTGATGCATTTCAATAGCCTTTGTATTAATAAATATCAGAGTTACAATGCAGTTCAAAAGGAGAGTCACCAACCCTGAAAACATCCCTTGGGAGGCTATTTATACGAAAAGATAGTTTACAAAATACCTTGAGGATAAGATTAGAAGCAATAACTTCCTTCAGCTACTATGTCAGAGAAATAAATGCCGAAATAAAGTTAGGAGTTATTGTGGTTGTGCTGTCTTCTTTGACTGACAAGATATTTTAGACTTTTCACCCAGGAATTCGGCTGATAGTTATGTCCTTGATTTTCTTTCCTGCGTTGTTGTCCTGATATGTTCACCCGCTCTTGATTCATCTTTAATGTGTCCTGATCCTCGCTTGAGCTCCTTCCTTCATATCTACCACGTGTCTTGCTCTTTGACCAAGTGTACATAGGCAGAAAGATCCAAATTTACTTAGGCAAAACTTCCAGCATACTCTGCCACCATTGTTTTGTAGGCAACTGATGCCTTTCTATTTTTACAAGTATTTCATCAACATCAGTATACCTGTAAAAGTTACGCTTGACTTCAAAAAGATGATTTATTTCATGTTCTATAAAAAAACAAATTTTCCAATTTGTCATATAAATTTTGTTCGGAAGGAGGCCCTGTGTCTTCTGAGGTGCTGGATGATGCAGTGATTTGATTTGTTACATACATGTTCACTCGACGAGCATACTGTTGATGTGATAATAGTTTTTGATTGCTTGTAACTAAACTGGGTAGACCCTTCTGCTGCAAGTTTGTGAATTTCTCTGTGAAGGCATTAATATCCATGTGCATCTCTTGACACTTTCTTTCCAAAGTTTGTATAAAATTTCTCGTTGTTAGCACCTTCTTTATTGTCATAGTGGTGCATGTCTGGTCAGTGATCTCCAAAGCTGCTAATTGTTCCTTAGTATTGGTATTCAAAAAATGAATGAGCCTATTGGCCTGCTCAGGCATATTTCCTAATGATGCCCTGGACCTTTGAATTTGCTCTTGTGCCCTTTCTATTAATTCAATTTGTTCATAGATTGTCTAAATTAATCGCCATTGGTTAGTAATGTACTGGCCAATCTTAGTCCACAAAATCATTTTAATGTCTCCTAGAGGTTTATGCAACGTGAGATCATTTTCCAATGATTTCACCTTGTTCTCGAGGGCCTCCAACTCCATGGTCTTCTCTGCCACTGTTATTTTTGATTTGTCATAGCTCACTTCTAGCTTGGCTAGTCTTTCTTTTGCCTCTTTGAGCTCTGACATTTGAGCTTCTAGCTCTTGCACTGCCTTCATCATTTCTTCCATCCTCATCCTGGTCTCAGGCTCTGTTGTTATTGCTGCTATAGCATTTGTAGTTGTTGTACCTATTGTTGATGCTGGCTAAGTGGGAGGGATTGCTGTTGTGTCTATTGGGGGAGCAGAGACAATTGCTGATGCTATTGCGGGTGGCTGGGAGGTCGACTCTCCCTGCTTAGTTTGCAATTATTTCTCCAACTCTTGCTCTGTCTGCATTAGCCTTTGATTCATTCTCATCAATAAATCCATGACATCCTGTTCTACTTTTTCTTGTGCTAGTTCTGTTGTTTGTGGATGTATGGTGACAGGCAACTTCAGTTGCTTTCCTCCTTCTTTTTGATCAATGATTTGATTCCCTTGGAATCCTTGGGATCATGTCCCAACTCAACAATTATTTCTTCCAGAGCCTTTATTCGGTTGTCTTTAGCTAGAGAAGGGATCTTCTCCAAATCTAATTGAGCAGATGTATTACTCAATGACTCTTTTAATTGGTGGGCCAGCATTGCATTGTCTGCCAGTGTAGGATAGACCATTTCACTTGTTTGTTTGTGCAATTCTATTTGGTCTGTTGGGTGTATGTCTTTGGAAAGGACCTCTAGATTGGTCCTTATGTAGTCAGCTGCAGACTATGGCTGCTGAACCTTGGGTTTGAAATGACTTAAAATTATTTTCTCCTCCTTGATGTTATAGGCTACCATTAGTCTATGCTGTTTGGAGGGTGTCATCTTAAGAAATTGATCATACAACTGAATTCTTAATGACTCATTTTGAGCCTTAATCTCCATGAATGATTGTTTGATGTCTGATCGTTTCTTGGCTTGTGACCTTGAGGAGGAGACTTCCATTCCATGCTGCCTCTCCCCTTCTTGTCTGTGAGAGCTAGCGGAATTCTGTTGGCTAATCTCTTGTGCTTTCAATGATGTCTTCCACAATGTCCTCTTCAGGAGGATCTACCCTTTGCCTCTTCGCTTCTTGCTATTCTGTTGACCCACTTGCAGGTGTGGTCTCTTCTCGGTGTCTTTTCTAACTTCTCTCCTCAGGAAGAGGAGTCTACAGTGCTGGTACCTCTGGTGCTTATGTCTGTAGTGAAGGGGCTTGCCCTTGACTGTGTTCTTTTGAGGTAGTAGGTTGTTCTTCCATTGTTTCTTGTTCTGTAACTACCAACTCCTTGCCCTTTGCTGTCCCTGTTGTTGGTGTAGTCCTTTCCTGGGCAACCTCTTATGCAGTTATGGCAGTTGATGAGCTTTCCCTGATTTGTTGTGGATTTTTGAAAGACACCTGCCCAAAAGAATCTAAGTCAGGGTTTTTTCCAAATTTTTCATGGTTTGTTCCATTTTCTCTTCCTCAGTTAACTCTTCAACTAGTGTCCGCTCCACCCACTCATCTTGGTTGGCAAAACTTTTCTATATCAGGGATGCTGCAGTGTTCATAGGGTGCCAACATATATTTTACCCTTCTTTCATTGATAAAGCCATATGGGTCATAGGGTACCCTCCAAAAGCTTCTCTTGAGTCGGAATGTTTGACCCAATATTTCATCAACATCCTTCCATCCCTCTTTCTTGTTCATAACAAAGGGGCCTAACTGGTCTCTGAGTTTCAATCGAGCCTTTTTCTTTGTGCTATGGAAGTGACTCAGATCTAAATTGATGAATTGTCTGAAATATTCCAAGGCAAACAGTCTCATTGGGACATATCTGGGTAGCCTGTAGGGGCATAGCTCGCAGCCATATATCCTCAGAATAGTGTGATTCTGGTAAAAGTGCCAGTCACCTATTTTATAGTTTTTGGAGAGCTGTAGTATTTTTTGCATATCATGAGCCAGTCTAGGAGGAGGAGTTCTCATCAGCAGAGAAGAGATTGGGTATACAAATAAATCAACAAAATCACAATAAGAGTAGGGAGAGCTGCGAACTTCATGAAAGATTGGGGTCCAAAAAATCACAAACCTCCTTTTCCCTTTATGGTCCAATTTTCTAATGGGGAATTAGAAGATATTTGGCCAGTAATATAAGAATAGATGATAGATATAGGATGAGTATTTAAAGGTTCCATCCCTATCTAGCCTCAACAATTGGTCATGTATCTTGTTGGCAATAAATTTGGCATAGTTGTATTTGACAGTAGGGGGCTGCCCTGGGGTAAAGATAGACATCATAACCAGTATGGTTTCATCAATATGCTCACTTGTCTTGAACGCCAACAAAAGAGATATCATATCAACAACTAATCTACCCATTTCAGTGAAAGAGGCATAGTGAAAAGGAGGTGGCTCCTTAGGCTGGCATCTTCTCTCATGAACACTTTGGAAATTCTGGTTATCTCTGAGCTGGAGAGTTTGGGACCTTCATCCAGCAAGTACTTCATGGTATTCCCTGCGCCGCTTTTGGGGGGAAGTGGTTTCGAGGGAGGGGGCTCTGAACACACTAGGTGCTTGACACGCGTCCTCAGTATGACGGAAATACCATCCATCCCCCGGATGCTATCTTTCGGTAGGTTAGGGCTTCCAAAATCACCGACCACCGTCGAATCTAGCAGGGCTGATCGGACGATTAGTGGGTGATGGAAGTGGCGGTAGGTTAGCAGCGGGGGACCCGCTTTAATTTTTTGCAGATTGTAATGTTTTTGGTGTATTTTTGAACTTTGGGTAAATGGGTTTTTGGGGGTAAAAATGCGGGTTTTTGGCTATTTATTTAGCCAGAGGCCAAACAAGTCATAATGGGCACATGGAGGGTTGTTATTGGCCCCTGGTGGACCAATAACTCCCTAGAAAAAATTTAAAATATAGCTATAGTTAGCCAAGGGTTGGGGTACTAGATTTTTTTAGCGATTTTGTGTATTTATACATAGTAAGGAAGGGGAATATACATAGGAGCTATATAATAAGGTTAGTAGGTTAATATGATTATGTGGGATGGGTTTGTATGGTTTAGGCTAATGTTTATAGAGTGAAAATTTAAGCAAGGGGGGAATGGAAGGATGCCAAGTGGTGAAGTTTAGGAAACTTTGGTAAGATGGAATAAAGACTTTTTACACAAGAAATGAGGCTTGTTTTGCCAAAGTGAAAACATATTTTCACTTAGTTTTTCTATGGGATGAAGTGGACTAAAGGTAATGAGCAGATCTCATTGCCCTTGGGGGGAATGTTAGTAATTGTTTCTTGGGAAAATGGGGAGGAGAATTAGTCATGTTTCATTTGTTTTGTAGCCATCTTGCCAGATGGAAACTTGTTCCCAAGGGGAAAATTGCTCACAAACCATGCTTCTATACCATCAAAACTGCCTACCCAACCTACTATACCTAACATTTTCTCTTCATTTTCATTGGGTGCACTTGAACTACCAAACCCTGGTTCTTCTCTTTTCTTTTAGCTACCCTCCTATCTAAGTCTACTCTTATTTCTTCCAGGGCTTAGATTAAGCTATTGAGACCCTTAGCTTCTCTACCTGACTGCTTGTCTGCCAAGCTTAAACTCTTTGTGCAGACCTCTATTCTCTAGTCTAAGACAAGTGAAATTCAAACATGATTTAGCCAGGATTAGACTATCTGGCTATTCATCAATGGTGACAAGAGTCAACCACCTATACATAGTGAAGTTCTTCAAAATATGGAACCTTTGCAGCATGAAAAGGATGAACATATTTGGTACTTTTCCAGTCGATCATGAAAAATGAAACCTATTGGTATGGGAAGCTAACAGGAGGAATTGAAGAATGTTGAAGGTATTTTTGAGAAAGAATTGACTTGGGATGATTTTGAAAAGATATTTAGAGAGAAATAATTTTTTGAATGCTATTATGATAATAAGGCAAGAAACGTCCTTGGACTCAAATGCTAACCAGTGTTGAGTATGTTGCCAAGTTTTTAGAACTATTGACATATGTGTTATATCTCAAGGATGAAAAAGACAAAATTTAGAGATTTGTTAGTGGATTTCCTATGGAATTCAAGGATGAAATTGAGTTGTTGGAACCCCAAACCCTGATAGATTTTATCAATAAGCCAACACATTCCTATGAGTGTTTTGGGAAAATTTAGTGTTCTTGGACAAATGCCTAACCCTCTAGACTTAGTAGCAGGTCTAGAAACAACAGAAAATGTAATCTCTACCTTTCCTATAAACAATAGATAAAATAAGAGAACAGAGTACCTACTTGTAGCTTCTGCTTGTTCCTTATCTCCCTTGACTGATTTTGTTGCTCCTTCCTATACTTAAATCACTTAAGAAGTACCTGCACACAGAAAGAAACAAGAACCCATCAAAGCAAATGATAATGATCTATTGCTTATAAATAACATGGAATCAAGAACATTATATACATATGAAAGCGTCAACATATAGCACAAGCATAAGGGAAAAAGTTTTGAAGACTTTATTGATAGGAGGAAGAATGATAACCCATATGTGCTCGATCCAGTGACACTCTTCCAATTCAATTCCATCCTCTTCACTTCATGATAGGTAAGAAACTTCAACACTATAACAATACTTGCACTCAATTCTAATATCATATCACCACCATCTCCCTACAATTCATTAATTTCAAGCCCATGATCTCTTAGATGAGTGATATTTTCATAGGTGAATGAAGGAGGTTATGCCATCAATGGTGATAATGAATACCTTTATAAATTTAGAAATCGATTCCATGGAAGAAGGGATAGGGGATTAATGTTTCCTTACTCCCTTCCTCATCCAAATGTGAACTCAAAGGTGTAGGTGGCATTGAGAAACTTCTAGATGCTTCCAATGGATAGGGAATCTTCAAACCCTCACAGAAGTTCACACAAATTCACCCAGCATAGGCCAAAGAGGGACCAAGTGCACTGCATAGCACCATGTCAGTGTATGGTTTGCATTGCAGTGCATTCTAATGAAGGCCTACCTACACTGATCTTCTTAGAGGTAGTTTTTGGATGTTTTTAGTGATGGAACTTCTTGGGAAGTGTGGTGTTCTGATGACTAACTTCTTTAGGGCATGTAACAACTGCACTAGGGGTTGATGGGCCTTAATAGTATCGACCTATAAGTTGGGGTTGATGTGCCCGAATGGATATGTAACAATTTTCCCCTAAAGAATGAAGTCGTAAATATATATATGTCAAGTGAAATGCTTTATCACGAGGAGAGGAGGTTTCGAAACGGAAGGTGACCTGCATCAATTACAATACATAAATCATGATAATTTGATTTTTCTCATGAACTAGCTGAGGGAAGACATACCCATGCTCAGCTTTTAAATTTGATTACAAGTACAAATATAGTCGCCTATAGATATAGACCCATGAATGGTTGACCGTGAATGTAAGACCATTGTACATTTGATTTAGTAATCCTGAAAATATCGCAGCCCACATGGATGGAACTAGATCCGAGGTTTTCAATCTCGTTCAATATTTTTCCCAAGTACAAGTCCAACCATGTGAATAGATTTTCTGAAATCAAACATGGAAGGACATCATCTGATTACCAGCCAATGATGTAAGCTGTTAACATATGCGAGAGGAATCACTGATAATGATAATGATCATTAAGGTACTATATGTTACATAGTAATTTGTCACCGTCCATGTTACCCCTTCTACCGCACATTGGAGGACTTATTCTGGGACTTGTGAGAAGTGATATAACCTGAAAACACTTGCATTGTATCCCCTTGAGTATATAATTCATATGCCCTGAAGACACCTTCTGCAAAATACCCATAAAAATAGCCCTTTTTCCATTGGTGCTTTTCCACAATGTATCACTCGCGCCAATGGGGGAAATCCTCCAAAGAGGGTGCGCCAGCTGGTGCTCTGTCTTAGGGTCATACTCGCGCCAACCCAGTTGGGTAAAGTTTCTGACAAACCAACTTACGAAGGTTCTTCCTAACCTATTCCTGAACTGATTCCAGTTTGTGTTAGTTCAGTTGGGCTTCGAATCTCCATATAAGGGAAATAGTTCTCCACCTCTCATGGAAACTTCCTAATAATAAGTCCAATCCCATGAATCTTGTGGATGATCCTAACTCCTTCTCCTTTATCTATATAAGCTTGTCCTTTTGCCTTTGACAAGCTAGTTAGTAATTCTATTCTTCAAGCTCCAAATTCTAAGTCCCAAAGTCTGAGAATTGCTAAGCTCATGCTACAAGAGGCCTTCTTCATCCCCATAAGGCTAAATCCTTAACGAGGAGATTCTTGTCCAAGTAACCAAGGAGAGAGAGGCTTGTTCCCCATTCCCAACAAGCTTTGCAACGCATGTGTTTCTGATCACCCAGCCAAAGAAGGATTTGACGTCAGAACTTGGTTGTATTCTTCTTTGTTTATCAATAATAATAGACGACTATCATTATGGTTCCACTCTTATTGTCTTTATAATGATGTTTGAGTTATATCCTTTCTGACTGATATATAGTTGCATCTCTTGGATTTTATGCTTGTATTTGTGTCATTCTTTGCATGTGCAGGTGTCCGTTCATGAGGATCGTGGGGATTGTGATCAGTTGGAGCGAAAGAATGGGAGGGATGACTCTTCTAAAAATACTAGTGTTAGATTCGAGGTAGGCCCTCATAATCGGTATTTAATTTGCAATTAGGAACCTGCGTGTTAGCGTTGTTTGATTGTTTCTAGACCCCATTTAGGCTAGTGGGATCGCCTTGGTCCACACAGGGGATTTACCTCCACAACCATTTGGCGACTCCGTTGGGGAGTTGGCTTTTGCCTTGTTGCTTGTTTTGTCTTGTTGTTTGATTTGTAAACTTTAGACGGAGCCTGAAGTATGGCCAGATAGCCTTCGAAATGCTATTGCTTTGCATTAGAAAAATAGATCAATGCCACTTTAGTCCGTCTCCGGTTTGGTTACAAACTGAACGGCTTGGAAATTGCTTTTTTTCTTGGTTGTTTCTTAGTTTCTCCTGCTTGATTAGCTTTTTGGGTTGAATCCTTGTGTTGCTTCTTACCCCTTGGTATACCTGGGTACTGTTGACTTAGCCTTGGCTCTTTTGTTTTTTATTTTTCCATAGAAAACGCGGCTAGCACTAGTTTATAGCATCATAGTTACGCCAGTTGGCGCAAGTTGCACATTTACAACCCGCGCCAATTCTTGAAAGGCACTTGTTGCAACCTGATAGTCACGCAAAGCCTGGAAACTTTTGAAGTTTTCTTGGCTGTGAACCTTCTGAGCTTGGTTTTTGTCCTAGGTACCCTTTTCAGACTACTTGAATGTGTTGGAGTGTGATTTGACTGGCTTTGATCGTTACCCTTTGGGTGTTTGCTTTTTTCTATCGATTTCACATTTCTAGCCCTAGGGCATCTAGTGGCTTTGTGTGTCGAGCCTTCCTCAGGTGTTTTGATCTTTTTGTGGTCCAGTCGACTCTTTATTTTCTCCCTTACACTTGTTTGGTAGTTTTCAATCGTTTTGTTGCGTTATTTGGGTGACTTTCTTTGTCTTCATTTGAATTCTTCTACGTCTCACTTTGAGCCTAGATTACACGGCTCATTGGTGTCTTTGGGATCTTTCTTGCTATTTGGAAGTTTGATTTTTGATTTAAGGAACTGAATGTTCTTGTATTGAATAGAATTTGTTTTTTGTTATTTCTCAAAGTTGTTTTGTGCATTTTTCCATCATCAAAAAGAAAAATCTCTTTTGCTTTGAACTACTTAATGAGAATTAGAACTTTTCATTTCGATTAGTGATTAGTGATCTTAAAGAAAAGTTTGTTAATTTGCACTAGCTGCATTAGGGAAGTTCTTTGTTGATTTGCGATCGTTCCATTTGCGTGAAAGCTCTTGAACTCTCTCGTAATTAGCATTCATTGAATGAAATGACATGTTTTGGCATATAGATTGCATTTAGGGAATTTTGAGAGATTACATACGGTAGGACCTAAAAACTGAAACCTAACACAAGATCAACTTTAAAATAAACCGAATGAATCTAACAACGCATTGGAACATAATGCTCACATTCTAGAGGTCTAGGCTAGAGACGTGCTCCGACGTCGTTAAACCTAGTAACTTTTGTTTACACTCAAGGTTGGGTGATTCCTCCTTTTGTGACTCAATTGTGGTATAGTACAGACTTGTGCTCCCACGTACCGTCGAGTATATGGGGAGACTCCACTAGGTTATCATCATTTATCCACAGGAAGTCGTTTCTGCCGCCTTATGACCCGTAATGCACCAAACACAGCATTCGGGAAGATTGACTGCCGTACGGAAAGCCCTTGGTTTTCATATGATTGCTAAGGTGTATATGCAGTTTTACGGATTGTCTGGTAAACCCATTGCCTAGTTCTCTAGAGTAGTCATTTTTTTATCCTTTTCAGACTCCCTAAAAGAAAAGGCTCAGCTAAGCATTTGTCACTTCGGGCTCACTAAACATTCAAAGGCGACTAGAGTCATCTTTTTGTCCTTTTCTCGACTCTTTAAAGATGAAAAGGTCAAGTTATGTCCTTGTTTCTTAAAATTTATTCGGCCACGTTCACACTTACCCTGTTAGATCTTGTTTGCGTTAGTTTGAGTAGGGTCTTTTCTCGTTAGCTTGTCTAGGATTTTTTGAATTTAATCATCCTGGCAGATCCATCGATCCTGTCTCCCGTCCTTAGTGACCAAGGGTCTCCTTCTTCTGTTGCTCCTGAGACACTGGTTTGTGGTCACACTTTCCCTATTATTCCAAGTGTTCAGCTGTTGAACTCTCGTGCTCCAGAAGACGATCTCCACGATCTATTTTGGAACCCTGTTTGGGAACCTTATGAAGAGGATTTTCCCTCTACTCCTACTGTTGTTTTGGTCCCAATGTCTTCCTCTGATATGGATGACACATCCCCTGTAGCAAGTGAGACACCTGTTTTGTCAAGTATCAAGACTCCTATCTTGGCCACATCCCCAGTTATAAATCTGACCTTCACCATCACCCCTCTCGTTGTTACAGTACCCTCTATAAGGCTTTGAGGGATGCCATGGGTTCTAGGAACTCCTCTTCAAGTACCATGTGGGATCACAACGTCATTCCCACTACGGGATCTTTTGTTTCACAAGTTCACAATACAGGTGTCACGTCAGTTCCGACCATTCCAATTGTTTGTGTAGTGTCTTCAACACCGGTTGTTAGTGCCGTTACAGCGTCTTCGATCGTAACTATTGTTGTTGGTCCATCCCACGGTTCAGTACATAGTGGCCCATCGGCACATACACCTAGAGTTTTTCATCCTACACTTAGTGCCCCACCTTCTTCTGGTGCCATTCCAACACGGGAGGCATATTCTCAGTATTTGCATACTGTCCAGAATCCAGGCGCACAAGGTTCAGGTCGTTATTATGACCCCGTAGGGCATCATTTGTATATGTCCTTGCCATCTCATCCTGTTGTTGAGGTCTCGGTCCCATTAAGTGTCGCGTGGGGTACCACTAGTTATGGTGGTGGCCAAGCGCTCCATCCGGATCAAGGACAGTCGTACCAAGGACCATCGTATCAAGGTCAGCCATCCTACATGCAGCCTAATTATGGGCAGCAGTATTATGGCCAAACCTATGCAGGGCAGCCTGGAGGCCCACAAGGACAACCCTTCCGGGGACAACCTTCGGCCTATGGTGGTCCATCTTTCACCTATGTTGGGAAACCCTTTGGAAATCCAGGACAACCTTATGTGCAACAAGGACAACCTGAAGGCCAACAGGGATACCCTTCCGGTCAACCCTATGGGAATCTAGGACAACCTTATGCTCAACAAGGACAACCTCAAATCCAGCAAGGGTACCCTTCTGGGCAGGCTGGTCAGCCTTACGTACAGCAAGGCCAACCCACTACTCAACCTAGTCAACCATATGGACAGATTGGTCAACCCCAAGGTCAACCAACCGTTCAGTCCGTTCAGCCCAAGGACAACCTAACACCCAGCAAGCTCAACCTTCTGGGCAAGTGGGTCCATCCCAAACTCAACCAGGGCAACCTTCCGGCTAGGTGGCCCAAGCTCCATCCTCTCAAGGACATCTTTATGCGCCTGCTCAACCAGGCACGCAGATGGTGGTTGCTTCTCAAGCGCAACCTGATTTTCAGCCCCAGACTCAAACTGGTCTTCAGATGCAAGGTGGGTTTCAATACCAACCTTCTTACCAAGCGTAGCCTGGTCCCCAGGCTCATTATGGAGCCCAACAACTGTATGGATACCAGCAACCCCAGGGGCAAGCTCAGTTTGCCCCGTATCAAAATTATCAACAGATGCAGGTCGCTCCTTATCAAAATTACCAGCAACAATATGTTTCTCCTGCAGGTCAGGTTGGTAATCAATGGGGTGCTGGGGGCAGATCCACGGTCAACTGTCCAGTTATGGCTATAACCCCTATGGACAGAGTCCCTATAGACAGAACCCTTATGGGCTTGGTCCGTCCGGACAAAATCAATGGGGGCACCCAGTAGCTGGTTGGAACTCTGGTACTACCTCGTATCCACAACCGAAGATGTCCTTCAATCCTCAGTTACCATTCTTGTAACATTGGAATTGCCAGATGTATCTAAATTGACTAATGACCCTATCTTGCATAATCCATTCGGGCCACCAGTTCCAACCAAGATACCCAGTGATGTCCCAAATTTGATGGCAAAGCTGGAGAGGATCCTCAAGCCTATGTTATGACTTATCACCTTTGGTGTTCGTCAAATTCATGGCTTGATTATTCAATCCGGCTTCACCAGTTCCAAAGGAATCTCACCGTCTCGGCTGCTAAGTGGTACATTGAGTTGACTCGTGTATCCTTCCAAGATTTCATTTCGTTGGCAATGGCATTCCCAACTCATTTTCAGTTACCCATTCGGTATGAGACGTGAACACATCTCCTTACGTCTCTCAAACATGACATGGCTACGCACATCTCTGATCATATACATGAATGGAGACGGTGTCATCAGTTGATAAAGTTCTGGATTCCTGATCAACTCCTAACCGATTGGTTCACGACCTCCTTTGTCCCTAAAATCGCACGGGACATTGCTATGGGAGCTTGTATAACTGAAGAGTGCGTGCTTAGTACCTCGACTTAGTTTATTCTCAGTCAGGTACCTTATATGAGTATTTTCCTGATGCCCCAAGACACGGTACATCCAAAGCTCCGCCAAAGCCATCCGTTGACAGTGTTATTGGCTCTGTAAATCCATTGTCGAAGAAATCATCCTCAAACCCTGGGAAGCAAAAATCGAATGCTTCAAATCAAAACACTTCTCAGGGTGTATCTAATTCTGGAAGTACCTCCAAGGTTAATGTCATCCAGTCCACCACACTGGATAAATCCTTGAAAGGAAAGAAAAAGGGGAAAGCGAAGAATAAATCTGAGAAACCCAAATAGGACTCCTCCAAACCTCCACCCGAGGAAGGAGCCAAACATAAACTGAAGTATCCATGTCTTATCTGTGACGAGGATCACTATACAAAAGACTGCCCAAGGCAGTCTGAAGTTAGTCGTTTATTGAAAGGTGCTCCTGGGATTCATGCGGTTCTGAAAGAACCTTTCCCCTCACAACAAACCCAAATGGTGGCTGATCCATCCTCGTCTTCTTCTCCCTTTGGTTCCCAAGTGTTCATGACTGGAACCATTCCCGTACATATAATGACTCGAGCAAAGGAATATATGTCATCCACTTGGAAGGAGCCTGAGGTCCCCTTAAGCACTCCTCCGTCGAGTTCTGGTCTGCTCCACATCGAGAGACCTAGCACTGAGACACGCATCTGACCCCCTCCTAAAGGTGTACTGCAGAGATCATCTTACAACCCAAATGCTCATGCTACCTAGCACTATATCATTGTTGAGGACTCAGCTCAGGCTCCCTCAGCTATGTCCGCTTTAGAAGTTCTCCAGCGCTGCCCTCCCCAGAGGAAGTCCTTGCTATCGGCCATCGGTGGCATCGACCTGGCCGACTCAGATTTGATCACCTTTGATCTCAAGAGCCATGTGCCAAGACTGCCTCATCAGATTACCTTCCTCATTCAAGTCATCATCAATTCGAAAACGATTCATTGTACGGTTATTGATGAAGGCGCATCAACTTGCATTATGTCTATTGCTTGTTGGAAAGCGATCGGGTCTCCAACTTTGAGTCAGTCTCCCATGACACTAGAAGCCTTTGATGGGAGATAATCTCATCCTTACGGTATTCTCCAACAATTGCCGATTACTTTGGAAGGGAAGATCGATGAAGTGGAAGTTGAAGTTTTCGATGCAAATCTTACTTAGAACCTCCTCTTGGGTCGAAGCTGGACATATGGCATGCGTTCGATGGCTTCATCCCTCTTTCGTGTCGTTCATTTCCCTCACCAGGGGAAAATTGTCACGGTAGACCAACTCTCCTTCTTTGCTTCTTCTTCCGAAGGAAATGTGCCTTTTGTGGAGCATACCTCCACTCCCTTAGAGAGTGTGGGAGCTGGGCTATTCAAAGACCCTACCCTCATGGGTGTCTTTTCACTCCCACCTCCAAACCTTGCTTCTCTCTATTTGATTTCTACTCGTTCTAGTTCCCCATTGCACACTGTCGCTAGCCTCAGCCCCTCTGCACAAGGGGGCATTGATCCTCTAGCTTGTAAGCCTCCCTTGGCCAGGGGGCATGGGCAGATCACCGGTATCGTTGATCATTTTACAAAACAGGCCAAGACGACGCGTACATGATCTAGGCCGGTCACATAGCAGTGCAATGGGGTAAGTCCCGAAAAGGGCTTGACTTGAATAAGTATCATGCGTGCACTTTATTTTTTGTACATACGTGTACTTTCAGCAAGTGTATTGTTTGTACATGTTTTCATGTTTTTGTCTTGGTGCGTCGGTGTGATTGTCACTTACTGTGTCTTTTTGCTTCTTGGCAAAATGTCTGGATCGCCTTACATTGGTTTCGTTGATGGTGCCTCCTGCAGTACATGCAACTTGTCATTTGCGGCATGGGTGATCTACGATCCTCATGGTGAGTTAGTAGATCTTCAAGGGGTTTGTCTAGGTTGTACAACGAACAATGTTGTGGAGTATAGTGTCGTGATTGAATTACTAGCTGAGGCGATTAACCTCGGTATTCAAACATTGGTTGTGAACTTGGACTCTCAGCTTGTCGTCCACCAGCTCAACGGGCATTATTCCATCAGAGACCATTAGATTTTAAGGTTTTATTTACGTGTTAAATTGTTAGAAAGGAATTTTGATTTCATTACTTATCAACATATTCCAAGATGACTTAATACGTTAACCAATGCATTAACTAATTATGTGTTGGACAGGAATTTGCATAACATGTAATTCAAAATAACATAAGAAGCATAAAACACAATGAACCATAAAACATATGTATATATATATATATGTGTGTGTGTGTGTGTGTGTGTTTCCAAATTTTTGCACCGCGTGCATCATCAAAAAATAATACATGTTTGTCTGAGTACATCTGGAGACAACATGTCTCTCAAAAAATATGCATAGAAAAGAAAGCCTAGATATCTAGTCCCGGTGGTGCTCATGGTAGCACGTCACCGCTCGCACTAAACGTCTCAGGAGTCAGTGGATGTGAGTTGGCACCCCCACCGTGTGCCTCTGGTATGCTAGCGGGACATCTCCTCGCCTAGCGTAATCCAGAATCCCTCGAGTGATAGCCTCGAGGTTCTGAATGAGCTCTCCTCTGTCACCACCCTCCTCCTGAGGATCCGCTGCTACTGCCTGGTGTCTCCTCACAATGGGAGACATGTTCGCTGGACGCTCCAAGCCAACATCTACATATGCATATAAATGTTATTAGAACAAGCATGTATTGACAAAAAAAATCATAAAAAACTCAAAATCAAAAAGCGAGATCATACCAATCTCCTCATCCCAGTCCCGTCCCTCCGGCAGAGGGAGGTCAGGGTCTCCGGTGAAGTCTGTCCCCGCATACGACCAGTCCTCCACCACAATCAGTTGGCGGCGAAGCTACCCGAAAAACTCAAGTCAGAAAGAAATTTGCTAACCGCCACCAACCCTCGGCATCAGTGCTGCCCATCGAGCCATCCTCGGCTCTCGAGGTGCTGGGTCAGGAACAAAGGCTCCTTGGCCCTGGAAGCTTGGTACACGTTCCAAGAAGAATGTCACCAAGATGGAGCCGTACCCGAACTGTTGAAGCTTACCACGCTTGGCCTTTGTCAGTTGCCTCTTCATATTGGTCATCACAGCTGACGCCCAATTGAAGACCGTCGGGCTAAGGCACTCTGTCGCTAATATCAAGTGGTTCTTCGTGGCTTCATGGGGCACCTGTGCCCCCACCACTCGTGTGATGGTGAATAGCAAAGCTCTGAGTGCCAGGTCCTGGACAATGGGGATATCCACTTTCAAGCTGCCCGACCCATATCTTGCCCCTAGGAAAACTCGAGCCTTCACCTCTTCCATCTTCTCCCCAGATGGCCTACTACTAGTCAATCGGGCACTGGCCCTCTTCGCGACAATCCAGTAAGGAAGTAGACATCAGATACATCTAACTCCAATACTTGGTCCTGTATCTGGAACACCTGTTCCTGTATGCCCCATAAGTTGATCAAGTACTGCAAGAGCTCTGGCTAGGCTTGCAAATAGGACAATAGGAAATATTTCTTGAGCCCACAACCTCTGAGAGCTTCCATACAGTCCTCGTCTGCTAAGGCCAATGTGTCCACTTGGTCATGTTCTCGTTCCTTCCATACAAATACCATTCTCGCGTGTTTCCCTGCAATCACAAGCCCAAAACAATAAATTAAGCCCTTGTGGAATTTAAAATGCAGAGAAATATGGTTTAGAATTGTTAAAAATTTAGCAAAAAAACCACGTGGCCTTTGGCATGACTGTTTTTAAAACAGTCGCGTCCATGGGCGTGAGCCTTTAGGGAAAGTTGCCCCATTGGCGCGGGTCCGTGCCCGAAACCCACGCCAATGGGCACAACGCCCATTTTTGAAATCCCCTCCATGGAGGATGATAAAATTACCTAAAGGAAATTTGAAATGGATGCTCCGAATGGTCAGCTGGATTTGTCGCAATCGTTGCTTGAAGATCGCATAACAAAAGCCCTAATGTTGCTCTCAAAAGGTAAAAGTGAAAAGTAATTTTTTGTTTTTACCATTTTCACCCATTTTATAACTTTTTGACCCTCAAATAGGTTTTAAAATTCATTTTATGAATATTTTAATATATATTTTTGTCGAAAATGGTTTTTATGCCATTTTTTGTGCAGTGACAGGTGTTTGTGTGGCTTAGGCGACGAAACGAGTTGTATTTTATACTTTTTCGGACTCGATAAATACACGAAAAAGTCACTTTAGAGTCATATTTTTTCTCTTTTCTAACTCTCTAAACGTGAAAAGAACGCTAAGTTGTTCCTCTTGACTCGTTAAATGTAAAGGAGAGGCAGTCGTCTTTAAACCCTTTTCCGACCGTGTAAAGACGAAAAGATCGTTGGACCCTTATCATTTCAGGTTCGTTAACAATCACGAAGCGACATGGTTTCAATCACTTTTTTAATTTTTTAGATCGAAATCACTACTCATGAAAAGTACTCCTCGGTCGTAATGATCAGGCGGTTCTTTCAAGAATTGTTTTATACTTTTTCGAGCTCAAGAGACACAACTTTACGAAAAAGGACACCCCTAGAGTTTCCTTTTCCGTTGTCTTTTAGAACTCTCTAAACATGAAAAGGCGTCGAGTTCTTCCCTTGTCAGACTCATTAAAACTTAATGACATCAGATTCTGTCGAAATGAATCCTTTCAAGCATATGCTATCCCCATCAAGCTTGTCTTCAAAAAATAGCTGGGGTACTCGCCAGAAATGGTGGGGAAAATGGAACCACAATTGTTGTCATGTCGGAAGTATGTCACTCTTGAACATGGCACTTGGCTGCATTAGTGTCTGGGTGGGGACATCTCATCTTGTTTTTACACTTGCCTCCGTGGGTTTGGGTTATCCTGTTTGACCTATCATCTATTCATTGCCCTGTCACCATGACCCCTGATCATTTGATGTCAAATATTGCCAAGTCCACTATCGTGCCGCCAATATGTTCAAGAGAAGTTGACCTCTGCAGAATACTCAACCTCCCTCTGATACCTCACACAATCCTGATTCATAATCATCTTATCCTTCTCTGTCTTGTGTCGATGATGTGGGAAACATTATGACCCACCTTCGAAAAAGGTCACTTCCTGTCAACTTCAGCTCATTATCTAGGAAGTTGACTTAGAGACTCCCTTCAGGTGCCTTGGAGCCTGTATGCCTCAATGGTAGGTCCTTCATGTTCGACGCGAGGTTTTCATCATTGGCCTCTGATCGAATGCTTCTATGGGTGTTCGACGCCGGCTCACTGATTCACACGCCGTAGATTGTACCTATAGTACCTTGAGGGCCATTGTCATTATTGGTGGTACCTCTCGCGTCTGTTAACATTTTTCATCATTCACTGGTAATCAGACGATGTTCCTACATCTTCAACTTCGACTCCCATATTCGCATGCTTGAACTTGTACTTTGTTCGGGTCGAGATGGAGTGCAAGACCCTGGATTTTGTCTTTTGAAGTCCAGGTTGCGATTTTGTGGATTATTATAATCATTACATGACTCATTCACTGGATGGCTACGACCATGCCTGAGTCTGCTTATCGATCCTTCTTGGATGGCTGCGTCCATACCTTGGATCCAGATTTTATGTACTATGTTATGGATGGTTGTGCCCATACTACATACATCATGTACTTGAGATATCAGTTGTACTTCTTATTCAGGTTTTCCGGTGGCAGTGTTTTCAGTTGGCCATGTTCTTATAAAGCTTTTTACCCCTCTCTGTCTCGGGCCTCATGCTTTAGGGGGCATTTGTTACACAGTAATTTGTCACCATCCCTCTTACCCCTTCTACCGCACATTAGAGGACTTATTATGGGACCTGTGAGAAGTGACATAACCTGAAAACACTTGCATTGTATACCCTTGAGTATATACTTCATATGCCTTGAAGACACCTTCTGCAAAATACCCATAAAAATAGCCCTTTTTCCATTGGCGTTGTTCCACAGTGTATCACTCGCGCCAATGGGGAAATCCTCCAAAGAGGGCGCGCCAGCTAGCATTCTGTCTTAGAGTTGTACTCGTGCCAACCCACTTGGGTAAAGTTTTTAACAAACAAACTTATGAAGGTTCTTCCTAACCTATTCCTGAACTGATTCTAGTTTGAGTTAGTTCAGTTGGGCTTCGAATCTCCATAGAAAGGAAATAGTTCTCCACCTCTCATGGAAACTTTCTAATGATAAGGCCAATCCCATGAATCTTGTGGATGATCCTAACTCCTTCTCCTTTCTCTATATTTGTCTTTGACAATCTAGCTAGTAATTCTATTCTTCAAGCTCCAAATTCTAAGTCCCAAAGTCTGAGAATTGCTAAGCTCATGCTACAAGAGGCCTTCTTCATCCCCATAAGGCTAAATCTTTAATGAGGAGATTCTTGTCCAAGTAACCAAGGAGAGAGAGGCTTGTTCACCATTCCCAACAAGCTTTGCAAGGCATGTGTTGTTGATCACCCAGCCAAAGGAGGATTCGATGTCAGAACTTGGTTGTATTCTTATTTGTTTATCAATAATAATAGACGACTATCATTATGGTTCCACTCTTATTGTAGTTATAATGATGTTTGAGTTATATCCTTTCTGACTGATATATAGTTGCATCTCTTGGATTTTATGCTTGTATTTGTGTCGTTCTTTGCATGTGCAGGTGTCCGTTCACGAGGACCGTGGGGATTGTGACCAGCTGGAGCGAAAGAATGGGAGTGACGACTCTTCTACGAATACTAGCGTTGGATTCGAGGTAGGCCCTCATCATCGGTCTTTAATTTGTAATTAGGAACTTGCGTGTTAGCAATTTTTTATTGTTGCTAGACCCCATTTAGGCCAGTGGGATCGCCTCTGTCCGCAGAGGGGATTTACCTCCACAACACTATAGTACATTTTGCATGGCGTTAATAAATGATGTGATGTCGAACAACATACAAATTCTTTCAGTCAAAGGCCATTGATGTCATCCTATCACCAGAAGCAAGAAACCTGCCATCGATGTATGCAAGCTTCAAGGTACTAAAGGGGTGTTTCTAAGTAAACTTCTTGAATGATGTGCTGATGTCAACAAGAAGTGACTCATCGCAGGAGAGCCTTGATGTATCCCACATCTATGACACAAAATTAGATAAATGATTTTGGAGCTGAAAAATCAAATGATGACACAAGGTTTAGGAATGGCAGTCATGAAAATGAAGGTTTATGGTATTGCAAAGGATGAGGTTTGAACTAAATGACTTCTCTTGAACATGTGGGCGACACTAATATGAATTGGTAGCATTGACCCAAAAAAAATCAATGGATGGTATGATAGACCAACTATGTGATAACGATCAAGATGAATGACCCAACCCACATAGTCACAGTGATTAGGTGAAAGTGTCATGTTCAAGACCAACTTGCTACCATAAAGTTTTCTCAGATTTTTCCATTTTCCCCAATGATTGCTGACGAGTACCTCTTTATTTTTTATCAAGCTTAAGGAGGATAACATATTCTTGTTGTATAATTTCACCCTTCGGGCAAATCCATCACTATTTGATTCTTTAACAAGTCTAGCAAAGGTGAAACTCGACCTTGTCTAGATGGACAAGTTTGTCACTATTTGATGTTTTTAATGAGTTTAATGACAAAGACAACTCGGTTATTTTCATGTTTAGAGAGTTTGAAAGGGGACGAAAAGGAAACTCCATAAGCTCTTTTTCATAAAACAATCTCTCAAGTCTGAAAAAATGTAAAATAATACAAGAGAGATATCATTTGCAATCTATTAACACGCTAGAAAAGACAAGCGCTTGGTAATCTTTTCATGTTTAGAGAGTCTGGAAAGAGATTAAAGAGGACTCTATTTCGAGGAACAAGTGGTGTCTAGGGTAGTAGCTGGTTCCATTGATGTTAGAACTTCTCAAAAAATGTTGATGTATGTGAAGAGGCTGGCCAATAAGACCACTCATTGTAACTCTTCCTCAAAAAGGGTAAACAACCAAGTGAAATCATATGATCGGCGAAAGGGATGGTGGCGATGGGATGAAAATAACCAAGGCTCATCTGGCAAAAAAGGCTAATAGAATGGAAATCACAAGGATTAAAAATGGAAATGTGTTCATTTTTACACAAGCTTGAACCATATGGAACTATGCTTCATTCAATTTCATGTTTACACAAGCTTGAAATGAAAAACTATGCTTGGATTCAATTTACATGTCCCCAACATGATGAAAGGGAGAGTCTTCGTAACCAGATGGAAGTTGTTGTGGTGAAGCAGGACGGTTATCCAAAACCTTTTTGGCTTCGTCCATATAGGGACAAAGGTTAATGGAGTGATTCCCTTCACATAACCTACCGGGAAACTTAACTTTACCACTAGGTGCATGCCCCCCAAGCTTCATTACATTCACCTAAGTAGACTACTTGTGGCTATCAGGTGGAAGGAATGAAGGTCCTTTTACGAGATCAAGTGAAAGACTCGACTTGGATTTTACGAGATCTAATCAAAGACTCGACTTGGAACTTGGGACCTTGTTTCATTTTTTAATGAGCTTGATACAAGGCAATGAACTCTACCCATATTCCTTGTTTCATTTTATAACGATCTTGACACAAGACAAGGAACTATGCTCATACTCCTTGTTTCATTTTTTAACGAGGTTGACACATGACCAAGAACTATCCTCATATTCTTTGTTTCATTTTTTAATGAGGTTAACAAAAAACAAAGAACTATCCTCATGGACCCTTGTTTCATTTTTTAACGAGGTTGACACAAGACAAGGAACTGTCCTCATAGGAGTTGTTTCATTTTTTTAACGAGGTTGACATAGTAAAATAACTATCCTCATTAACCTGTTTCATTTTTTAATTGGTTGACACAATAAAAGAACTATCATCATATTCCTTGTTGCATTTTTTAACGAGGTTGACACAAGACCAAGAACAATCCTCATGGACCCTTGTTTCATTTTTTAACGAGGTTGACACAAGACAAGGAACTCTCCTCATGGGCCTTTGTTTCATTTTTTAATGAGGTTGACACAAGACAACGAACTATCCTTGGATTCATTCACAACTCAAAAGAGGTCATAAAGGAGAGATCTAGTTCCAATGCCCCAAGTACATTATGTACAACATCACCGAATTTATCGTCAGTTGATGTACGTATGGAATAGGTTACCACATAATTAACCCGTGGTGGAAATGATGCTTTTAAGTGATGTAATTGATAGAATTGGGAGACTCAATCTTGATTCAGTCCCAACTCAATCAACAGAGCAGCCTAGACCATCTCAGAAAGGTCCCCCAAAGTGGCTGACGAAGACACTTGAAAGTGTTCATCCTGATGAAATTGGAAAAGAAGGAACCAGAAATTTAAACCAACAAAATGGAGGTGATGTAGATGACTCGAATTCACCTGTTGATATGGATGTTTCTTATGATTGTGAATTTAACTTGTCTACAGATTTTGAACCAACTTCCTTTAAAGAAGCTACTTCTCATAATGAATGGAAAGAAGCGATGCAAAAGGAGTATGATGCCCTCGTAAAGAACGGAACTTGGAAGCTGGTTGATCCTCCATTTGGAACCAAACCAATTGGCTGCAAGTGGGTCTACAAGAAAAAGTACAAAGCTGATGGCTCACTTGACAAGCACAAAGCTAGGCTTGTGGCAAAATTTTTTTCACAGAAGGAAGGGGTCGATAATGAGGAAACATTTTCCCCCACAACAAAATGGGCCACCATCTGGACACTCTTTGCACTAGCAGCTCAGAACGGTTGGAAAGTCGATCAAATGGATGTAAAACTAGCCTTCTTGAATGGAGATCTAAAATAGAATGTTTTTATGTCCCAGCCTGAAGGATTTGCTATGAAAGGACATGAACATAAAGTATGCAAACTTGTGAAGTCCTTGTATGGCCTCAAACAAGCACCACGATCCTGGTACGAAAAACTAACTGAGTATCTTCTGAAACTTAGCTTCAATCATTTTGATCTTGATGATGCAACTTTATTTGTCAAGAAAGTTGGAAAAACAATTGTATATCTTGTGGTATATGTATATGATCTTTTAATGATAGGGAAAAATGAAAGCTACATTGCATCCATAAAGAAGGAATTGGGGAAAAGTTTTGAAATGACTGGTTTGGGCTATGTTCATTACTATCTTGGCATTTAAGTAATCCACATCCAATGTCCATATTTCTTTCTCAAAAGAAATACATTGGAGATTTGTTAAACAGATTTGGCATGACAGAGTGCAATCCTCTTACCACTCCAATGGAACAAAACTTAAAGCTCACATCTATTGAAGGAAAGGAATTTGAGGATGCAACAAAGTATAGACAGCTTGTAGGAAGTATCAACTACCTTACTACCACCAGACTAGACATTTCATTTGCTATTGGAATCCTCTCCAGGTTTATGCAAAAGCCTTGTGAGGGACATTGGTCTGCTGCAAAAAGAGTTTTAAAGTACTTGAAGGGAATTCAAGACTATGGAATCAAGTACACACAGGTGGATGACTTCAGTTTGATCAAATACTCTGATTCAGACTTCGATGGAGACAAAGAAACTGGAGTATTTACTTCAGGATATGCTATGAGTCTTGGATCAAGAGCTATCTCCTGGAGATCATGCAAACAATCAGTTCCAACAGATTCCACAATAGAAGCAGAATACGTGGTAGCAGCTGAAGCAACAAAAGAATTGTGTGGCTCAGGAAAATTCTTGAAGATTTGCAGGTAAAACAAGTACAATCAACTCCACTCATGATTGACAACACCTCTGCAATAAAGTTGGCCAAGAACCCAAAGTTCCATGATCGAACGAAGCATATCAGTACTAAATATAATCTGATTTGACATCATGTTGATGCCAAAACAATCCATCTCCATCATTGTTCCACAAATGAGAAAATTGCAGACATCTTCACCAAAGCACTTGGAAGGGAAAAGCTTGAACGATTCAGAATGATGCTTGGACTCACCAAGATCCCTTCAGATTAAGGGGGGGAATGTTGACACCTAATCTTCATGATTGGGGGAATTTTATGTAAATAATTAAATTAGGAATGTGAACAGTCATTGGGAGATGAACTGAACAATCACTCCCTATTTTATATAACAATGACCTACCTATGGAATAATATACGAAACAGTTGCTTGTTTTGTGGAGTTACTAGTTGGCCTGATAGTAATCTAAAGGGCTTGGGACTACCATCATGTTCAAATAAACAATTTTTCCTCCTAAAGTAATAGGTAACTGTGGAAGGATCCCTAATGGTCAATTGGTTCCTCTGTTAAATGCCAACAAATTCTGGGTAACTCACAAAGATGGCAGTGAACGGAGCGCTTGCCAAGAAATTGAGGAAAGGGTACTCACGGATGCACCTTCATCTATAATAGTGCATGATACAATCATATTACAAACTTGTACTATGATCTAGAAAGGCACATAAGAAGGAAGATGGAATCCAGCCAGTCAATTCCAATCAAAGGAAGTGACTAGACTACTTGGATGGGTTACCATAGAAATGGGAGAATTAACTCCTTGAGTTATGAGAGCGGGAGGATTTTCCTCCTGTCTTGATGGAAGACGAGGACTACCCCCAAGCTCATTAGAATCTTAAGAAGCAAAAATAACTTGAGTGGTATCATATTCACTCTCTTCAGGAAAGGTACGATTTGTTAAAGGTGACATCGGGTCAACTGTTACCTCAACCTGTTGATTTGGGTCGAGTATAGACTCATAGGATTCACTTTCAGAGAGAGTGGTTTTGACTGACTACTAATTTTGGTTAGTCAATTCATCAATTAATGAAGGATTTAGGGAGAGTTTCCTGTAACCAGATGGAAGTCGCTACGGTGAAGCAGGACAGTTATCCAATACCTTCTTGGCTTCATCCAGATAGGGACAAAGGTGAATGGGGTGATTCCCTTCACATAACCTATAGGGAAACTTAACTTTACCCTTGTTTCCATGAACTTTACTATCACTAGTTGATGGTGTGTCACTAGCATGATCTCCAGAAGTTGATGACACAGGATGATATGAATTGGAAGACCATTCTTCTAGGATCTGAGGAATATCAGGACAATTTTGAAGAATATGGTCTCTCGTACAAAGTTTTCATGGATATAAAACTTTGTGAGGCTTGATGGATGCTTTCTCATTAGATGTTGCATTCAAAGCAATTGTTGCTTGGTTTCCCCTTTGCTAAATTTCCTTCTTCTTCTTCTTCTTCCCTTTCTTATTCTTCTTAGCCACCTGGTTACTAGTAACAATACTTTCACTAGGTGAAGAGGAAGAAGGGGAGGGAGAAACAAACGAGGAAGAAGGCAAAGGGTCAAATGTAGGATCAACTGGAGGTTGATTTTGTCTAGTTGGAGGTGTACTCAATTATGGAGAAATCATGACATTTTGAACCAAGGAGGTTGAAAACAACCATATTGGCAAGCAAATGGTAAATCCTAGAAGGGACAATGTTGCCATATAAGGAGCAGGGAAAATTTTAAGAACCCCCCCTAAATTTATAAATATAATAAATGGGCGAATATCCATGGTATATAGGAAAAATGCGATTTTATCAATAATATAATATGTATATATAATTTTTTGGCGAATCTCTTACCAGGCATGGCGAATATTTTACTCAATTATAAAATCTTGTAATATCTTGGCAAGTCTTTCACTAAATAATAAAACTTTGTAAAGTCCTAGTGAATCTTAGCATTGTGAACTTTTAGAGAATTTTTTGAAGAAGTATAAAACCATAGAAAATATCCGCCTGGCTAGTCCAAGCCTAGATGTGGAGAATATGAAGGGTTGAAGCCCGTGTTTTGAAGACCCATAGAAAAACTGCATTTTAAGGTGATTTTTTAGTTTGTTTTTCCATGAAATATGTTCTAAAATGAAGCTCTGTTGCATATATTTTGTCTTGTTCAACTTGCAAACTAAATCTGTGGCCAAAAATTTATGTTACGCTTGTGATTCCTATGTGGAGATATCAAGGGGCTAGCGCAGATTCTATGCCGATGAGTAATGAAAAAAGACACACGTGAAACTATGCAAGAAGGAAGAAAACCTCGAGAATGGAACGATTTTAAATGGGATCCATCCCAGTACCCTTTTGGAAGGAAAGACGGTAAGGACGAAAGGAGGGTCATCGACAAGAAGCAACGGGAACCACCAGAAAGTTCTCGAATACGTAAACTCCATTCTAGAACTGTTCCGTGAGAAGAGTGAAGATAGAAAGACTAGCCAAGAAAACCAGCCCTTAAGGCATCGCGTTGCAGAATGAGGAGATCTTCTCCTACAATGGGACCAAAACAAGAGGTCTCGTGGTTATAGAGCAGAATACAGAAGCGTGGTTGAAGAATCTTCTATTCAGGCTAAGAAATTATTCGGATTGATAGACATAATGGAAGGCGTGACCAACAGACTTTATCTACTCAAGCCCAATTATCTGTTCACTCAAGAAGCATGTCATTAAGGCCTTGTACTCCTGTCCATGATCCTTACATGCCCTGTTTAAACAACAGGTTTGTGGATTGATTTTATCTAGGATTCCTTTCTTTTCTTCTAAATATCTTTCAAATCTCTATGGTTGCAAACAGGTTTGTGTTGGTCATTGGTGCAGCATGTTGTCCGAGACAGGCAGCTTAGTTTCGACCTCGAATGAAAAGAGTAATTACTCTTATTCTCTTTAGTTGCGTATATATGTTTCAGTTTCTGATCTTATGTTAAATTTAGTTGCTTGAAGACGTTTCCTTTCCTATGAGGAGTTAGTGCTGGAATTGTTTTTGCCCATAATGAAGAAATTGTTTCATTAATTGGTTACTGCGTTGAAGAGAAGGAGTACTTTTTGGTCTACAACTTGTTACTAAGAGAAAGTCTAGAAGAAACTCTTTATGGTATGTAGTATGCCAATTTTCATGCATTTATCATGTTACGTCCTTGGATATTTTTATTATTTTTTAGTGTTAAGTGTTGTTCCCAGTTCTCAGAAAAAGTTGGGTTACAGGAGGAAAGGACAAGCCATAGGCTCATTGGAAAGATAGGCTGAAAGTGGCCATTGGAATTGTTGAAGCTTTGACTTATCTGCATGAAGGTTGTTCTCATCCTATCATCCATAGAGATGTGAAATCATCTAATATTTTGCTTTCTAAAGACTTTGAACCTCAGGTATCTTGATCTTTGTGAGAGAAACAAGTTCTCAAGCTTCTGTTGAATTGTTTGTATTTTTTGGTTGGAGATGTTAAATAAGGAGTGCTTGATCATTAACTAGAAAATCATCTTTCGATGGATCGTTAACTAAAGATATTCTATGAATAGTTGTCAGATTTTGGGCTGGCCAAATGGGCTTCAACAACATCTGCATATATCACATGTAGTGATGTTGTAGGTACATTTGGGTAAATATCCATTTCTTTCTTTACACCAGCTCTTTCCTTAGGAAAATAAATGTCATTTATAATCAAGACTTCATAAAACTAGCTGTTATCATATTTCAGGTATTTGGCTCCAGAATATTTCATGTATGGCAAGGTTAATGAGAAGACGGATGTGTATTTCTTTGGAGTAGTTCTTCTAGAGCTAATAACTGGAAGAAAACCAATCAATGACAAGAATCCTAAAGGCCAAGAAAGCCTGGTTATGTGGGTAGGGCTCTAGTGTCCTTGCTTGTTTTGTATTTGATAATTTTGGATTCTTTTGGTTTCTTTGTCTTGGTTTAGAATCTTAATCTCTTGTAAATTTCAAAATATAGGTAAGGCCATTACTAGTAGATGGCTCTGTAAAAGAACTTGCAGATCCACTTTTGGCAGATCTGCCACTAAAATACACAGTCAAGACAAAACTAAATACCTAATACCATACCTACAACAAATATAATAATAAAAAATAAACACTATCCATATTAATTTTAATATAATAAGTCATTCCATTCACTTAAAAATATAAATATAACTATCTGTACCATGTCTATATTTTTCTCCAAATTGTCTTATGAATATCAATTTCTCTATCGAATCGTAGGAACATGAAATATGAATGTCCATATTTTTCTCCAAGGTGTCGCATTTCAAAGAAACACCATGAAATATGAATATAGCAATCACTCTCCATAGAGCATAGTGCCCAAATTTCTCTCCAAATTTAAGGGTTTTTTAACTTTTCATTATAAATTTAGACATTAATTTACACTTATTTATTTTTAAAAAGAATGTAAATGGTGAAAATCATTATCACTACCCTAACATAGTGTGAAGTGAATGATAATTAGCACTCTGAAGCATCTCTTCCTTCCAGGACCATGGATTTTTATAGAATAAGAAACTTGATATTTCTATTTGCGAAACAGTAGGGTGAATAATCCTGATTCAGTAGTCTTCATAATATATTGAATAATCATTTTTCATTCTTTGCTGAGTTTATTTCAATGGCAGATTTATTGGCAGATTTAAAGAATATTGAGGAATCTAATTAACAGTAATCATATCCACTGTTTGACATAATTGATAATTCATTGAATTCTAAGATATCTCTAAAATATGTAATCATAATAAAGATTTTCCTTACAGACAAAAGAGTAGTATTTTGAAGAATTATTATTATTATTACTATGCATTATATAATGTTTTAAAAATAAATATTTTGTAATTTTGATTTTTTTCTTATCATTATAAAATAAAATGCTATTTGTTATAAACGATAACTCAATTGATTTAGTTTTCTTTGTTATTTATTTTTTTGGTTTAGTCTTTTTGTTAATTACCTTTTTAATTGAGAAGTCTCATGATCAAAAGATCAAATTTCTTTGAAGCCTTTTAAGTTAGGCCCTACCTAAAATAAATCCCTTCAGATAATCCTGATTATTAACTATAAATATAATGGCCACTCAATAACAATAAAAATTATTACCAATAACCTTAAACCACCAAAAAAAAACAGAGAAAAAAAAATGAAAAGCCATCATTAATTTAGAGCCACCTATTTACTATGAAACATTAACGATGAATTTACAACGACCTATTTACTGTGAAACATTAACGATGAATTTACAACGACCTATTTACTGTGAAACATTAAGGATGAATGCCATGATTACTCTTCATGACATGGTATCCTCGGAGCTTCATTGTCTTTAATGTGCTGCCCAAGTATATCCTACCAATCACCAAATATATCCTGACACGAAGAGGAGGAGTTAAGCCTGCATAAAATTAGACTGTTCAGATTGTGTAGCAGTTGCTTCTCGTCTGCAAAATTGAGCCAGGGAACAGAAAAGTATCTTCGATATTCGCAGATGTAAGTTACTTGAATAAAGGCAAAGCTCTCATGGAAGTTTTGCGCATAAAATAATATATCGAGTGTCCTATGCAAAAGCTGATCCATTCCAGGGTTGTATTCAGTCGAAATTAAACATCAACATACATCTGCTGTTGTGTAAGCTTTATGGTTTTGGCGTTGTCTACGACACAACAAATATGGATGGTAGTTTTTTAGAATCCGGTTAAAAAACCAGGCTACAAATATGGAGGGTAGTTATTTTGTCTGATAAAAAAATTTAAAAGGTCTAGAATATGAGGAATGCTAACTGAAAGAAGTAAATTATGCCTGGAAAGATTGAGATCGATGTCGTCTTCACGCTGATTTTCATCTGCGGGCGCCGTATCCATGATCGCTCTGCTGCGTTTCTTACTTGTTTCGCCGCCTTCTCCTGCCATTCTGCTAACAATATCCTGTCTAAAATTAAAATCCCCATCTCTGTTGAAAATGTAGACGAAAAACTCAGTGGATGGATCGTCGTAATGGACCAAAGTCTTCGAGACAATCTCAATCTCAGCCATGCAACCGATCCATGTTAACACGATTGGCTCGGTTGTTAAATCCCTTCGCTTCAACTTTAATCCATCCTTAACATTTCGTATCTTAAGAGCCGTTACTACTCAAATTACGCTGAAAGAACCCAAAATCGATGCAAAGATTAACAGACTATGCATAGGAGGATGACTGATAGAAGCATTGGACACTTTAAAAACGACAAAAACGCAAGTTGAAATACATACATATGTTTCTCTTGTACAGCTATGCACAGATAAGAGAGCCCTTTCGGCGGGTAAATTTCTCGATGCTCACATGTTCTCAAATGTGTTTCAGTCTGATATATTTCTAACTACGAAGCTTGTAAACATGTACGTCACATGCAACAGTCTGGTTGATTCACGCTTACTGTTTGACAAATTACCAAATAGAAACCTTTTTCTTGATGAGATGAGAAAATTAAGATTGGTGAACTAAGATCAAAAAACCTATTTCAAAACAATTTTATACCTATGAATTCAGGAAAACAGGGAGCCGGGAGCCATATACACCATGAATCCGGAATTCATGACAACAGCCGTCTGAATCCGTGAAAACAGGGAGCCGCCCTCCATTTGGAAAAAATTAAGCTCCGCCCTCCATTTCAAAACAAATTTACCCTTCCAAGACCAAATAGATCTTCACAATTTCACTACCAAACCAGAAAAAACCAAACCATAAATCAGAAATCGCGATTTCGATCTCCCAAAACCAGGAGCAAATATCAAAATGGGGCAATTTTAAGAAAATTCCATTTCGTAAATATCAAAATGGGGCGATTTTAACAAAACCCAATTTCAGTTAGCGTATCTGCCCTGGGCGAAAATAGAAAAATAAATTATTTTTAAATAAAATGAGGGCTAATTATATAAAAAAAAAAATATTATTTTAATTAAAAATTCGCCCCATTAAAATATAAAAAGCCTTAAATTTCGCCTTTGGGCGATTATTCGTCCCTAAAATTACCCCTGATAAGGAGCACTAATATTTCTGAAAGAAGGAAAAAGACTAGGATTCCCATCAAAAGGAATTGCTTGATCGGTGAACTCCGGATTTGTCGCCATATGTTTCAACCTAAGATGAAGTAAGTAGTGAGTGAGGAGGATTTTATCCACAGTCAATTATTTTTATTTTAATCAAATTAACATAACAAAAAAAAAGAGGGATAATCTAGGTACAAAGGTTTACCAAGCAATTGTGAATTGTAGAATACCTCCTGGCGAACCAAGAAGTACGGGAAGGGAATCTCCCCGAATGCCGTGTTCGGTGTATCACATTGTATAAGGCAACCCTCTGTTAGCTAAGGATGGATAGAAACCTAGATTTGTGCTCCCATATATACTTGAAACTACATGGAGGCCCAATCCGTATAAACGTTGTCTAATGCAAAACTGCACAGTGAGAGAATTCCCATATACTTTACGTACTGTAACACACCCCTATATACATGAAGGTACGTGGATGAGCTATGATATACTCACGTACATGGAATGAGGTATCACACTCGGGATGTATTGTAGACAAGTTAGCGACAACTGCTTTGTTTTACGATGCTAGAACATGTCTCTAGCCTAGACCTATAGGTATTTTTCGTTAGGTGACAATGCTCCATTAGGTAAATTCTGATAAATTTTAAGTTGATCTTCTTTATAATTTGCCTTTCAAGGTTCAGAACGTGATGTATGTTTGGAATTCCTAAAATGAAACTAATATGATAAGCATTCTTTCCATTCAATTTAACAATGAAAATCCTAGCTATAAGGAATAGACAAACTTTTGATCAATCAACAATGAGCACAAACTAGATGCAATTCCCTAAACCATACCTTTCAAGCATTCACAAACTTTAATATGAAAAATGCATGTTCTTCTTTTCAAATCCCTTAATATTATGATGAACAAAAAGGAAATATCCACAATCGATCAAAAGTCTATTTTCATAAAAATAACGATTTTGTGACAATTTCATTTCAGGGAAAGGAAGAATTTACAACACTTTCAATTTCAAAGAAATGAGGAATTATGACACTTTCAACAAAAAGACAAACCATATACACATATCAACCAATAGATCTTTTATGAATGAAAATTTGATGACAACTCAACTTTCGAAGGAAAAGACGATTTTACGACACTTTCTTTTGCTAAAGATCAATCGATTAAAAACTAACTTTGACTATAGACTAATAATGACAAAGAAAATATTAAATAAACATTAATCAATCCAATTAAAGTAGGGATAGCTAAGGAGATGAAAGGACTGTTTTCAGAGATAAGACATCATTAATATTCAATAAGCAAGAAATCAGAATAATTTTGGCAAAAACTCAATCCAAAGGTGGGAATTTAACCTAAGGTTGATTAGCACAGGTCAAAGAGGGGCTAACTGTGTTGCAGAGCACTGTCTCTCACTAAAGCATGCATTGATTTCAATGATTTCAAGATTGATCAGTGCAGGTCAAAGAGGGCCTACCTACAATGATCAGCGTTGGACAAAGAGGGCCAAACTGCACTGATTAGAATATTCCTTTGTTAATTAGCGCAGGTGCAAGAAGGCCTAACTCCACTATAGAGCACTGTCTCTAAGGCTATCCTATGCTGATTCTTGTGAGGCCACAGCCGAGTCATATGACCTCAAATTTTGACCAAAATTCAATGCAAAAGGTTGAATTACAGCAAGTAACGTATGTCAAGGTGTCTAAGGAGGTGGATAAGCTACTAAGATAGATAATCTCATCCCCTGTGGAGTTGCCAATTTGTTTTGGGAAAATTTAGTGTTATTGGACAAACGCCTAACCCTCTAGACTTAATAGAAGGTCTAGAAACAATAGACAAAGTAATCTCTACCTTTCCTATAAACAATAGATAAAATAAGAGAATAGAGGACCTACTTGTAGCTTCCACCTGTTCCTTATCTCCCTTGACCGACTTCGTTGCTCCTTCCCATACTTAAATCACTTGAGAAGTACCTGCAGATAGACAGAAACAAGAACCCATCAAAGCAAATGATAATAATTTGTTGCTTATAAATAACATGGAATTGAGAACATGATATACATATGAAAGCATCAACATATAACACAACCATAAGGGAAACTTTTTTGAAGACTTTATTGATAAGAGGAAGAATTACAACCCATTGTGCTTGATCTAGCGGCACTCTTCCAATTCAATCCCATCCTCTTCACCTCATGACAAGTAAGACACTTCAACACTATAACAATAATTCCACTCAATTCTAATCTTATATCACCAGCATCTCCCTACAATTCCATAATTTCCAACCCATGATCTCTTAGATGAGTGATCTTTTTATAGGTGAATGAAGGAGGTTATGCCAGCAATGGTGATAATGAATCCCTTTCTAAATTTAGAAATCAGTTCCATGGAAGAAGGGATAGGGGGTTGAGGTTTTCTAATTCCATTCCTCGTCCTAATGCAAACTCAAAAGAGTAGGTGGCACTGAGAAACTTCTAGAGGCTTCCAATGGATAATGAATCTTCAAACCCTCATGGAAGTTCGCTCAAATTCGCCCAGCGCAGGCCAAAGAGAGACCAAGTGCGATGCATAGCACCATGTCAATGTATGGTTTGCATTGCAGCACACCCTAATGAAGGCCTACCTGTGTTGATCTTCTTAGAGGTAGTTTTTGGACGTTTTTAGTGATAGAACTTCTTGGGAAGTGAGGCATTCTATTGACTAACTTCTTTAGGGTCTGTAACAACTACACTAGGGGTTGATGGGTCCTAATAGTATCAATCTATAATTTGGGGTTGATGTGCCCAAATGGATCTGTAACAATGAGTAAGCAAGATGTAGGTTTTGATGAGAAAGGAGAAAAAAGAGTGTTGCACAATATGAAAAAGGACATTTTAGTAGGGTTAATCACGAATATGCAAGCCAAACACAAAAATGTAAAAGGATGCATCTTATTTGCAGTGCAAGTTTCCAAGAGTGAGGAAACTTATAGAGAAATAGAAGATGAGGAAGCTGCATTGCTACAAAAATACCTTGTTTTGTAGTAGTATGTAGGTGTCTTTCCAATGGAGGTTCCTATATTACCTCCTCACACAGAGATAGACTTCTATATTGAGTTGGTACTTAAATAAATACCAACATCCAAGACATTATATAGAATGAGCACTCCAGAATTGGTTGAGCTGAAATTGTAGCTAAGGGTTACGTAAGGCATAGTGCATCCCCATGGGGAGCATTAGTATTGTTTGTAAAGAACAAAGATGGAATAGTTAGATTATGCATTGATTACGGGTAGTTAAATAAGGTAACCATCAAGAATAGGTACCCATTATCAGGGATTCATGTTCTCTTTCATTAATTGAGAGGAGCAATAATTCTCTCCAAAATTGACTTGAGGTCAGGCTACCATCAAGTAAGGATCAAGGTAGAATACATTCATAAAAATTCTTTCAGAACAAGACATGGGTATTATGTGCTTGTAGTGTTATTCTTTGGGCTTACCAATACCCCTTCCACATTCATGTGCCTAATAAATAGTGTGTTACGTCCTTATTTGGATAAGTTTGTCAATGTATTTGTTGATGACATATTGGTGTATTCAATGGAAAAAGAAGAACATGAGAAACATTTGGCTATAGTGTTACAATTGTTGGGAGAGCACAAGGTTTATGCAAATCTTAGCAAGTGTGACTTATTCCAGTCACAGATACATTACTTGGGGCATATTGTTTCCAAGGAAGGAATCTCAGTTGATCCTGAAAATATCAAAGCCATAATGGAGTGTAAACTCCAAATAAAGTGGATGAAATTAGATTATCCATGGGACTGGAAAGATATTATAGGATATTTATCCAGAATTTCTCCAAGATAGGCCATCCCATTACAACCTTGCAAAGAAAAGGGAAAATATTTGAGTGGACTGCACAATGAGTAGAAATCTTTGAGCATTTAAAATAGTTTCTCACCAATACACTAGTGTTGAGAATTGCAGGTCCTGACAAGGATTTTGTGGTGTGTATAGATTCTTATAAGGAGGGACTTAGTGGAATCATAAGGCAAGAAGGGAAAGTTGTATGTTATAAGTCTAATGATTTAAATGAGGATGAGGTAAATTATGTAACACATGATTTAGAATTGACTACCATCATTCATGCCTTAAAAATGTGGAGGCGTTACCTCATTGGTAGGAAATTCATGCCCATGACACACCATATTGGGCTCAACTATTTGTTCAAAAAATAGAATAATGATAGGTAAGCAATATGGCTGGCCACACTTAATGAATTTGACTTTTCAATCAAGTACATGAAAGGTAAATAAACCAAGGCTGCTGATGATGAAATGGGAAGATTGATAATGAAAGAGTTTCATGTTATGCCTTATTCAAGGCATTGAGGGTATCAAAAGACTGTGAAAACTATTAAAAAGAACTAATACTAGTTGAATTTGAGGGAGGAAGTGGTTGATTTCATGGAAAAATGCATAGAATGCCAATTAGTGAGGGCCAAATGTAATTATATGATAGGATTATTACACCCTATCCCTATTTTGGAATGGAAGTGAGAGCTGATTTCTATGGATTTCATTATAGGATTTCATAAAACATCCAAGCAGCATGACACAATCATGATAATGGTGGATAATTTGAGAAAGGTTGGTCATTTTGTAGCAGTAAAATTCACTAATTCTTCTAGTGACATAGAAAAAAGTCTTCATAAAGGATATTGTGAGGCTGCATGATATCCTAAGAATATTGTGTTAGAAAGAGATGTCAGTTTCACTTCCAGGTTTTAGAAGGAACTATTTGCAGGAACGGTAACATAAGTGGCATTTAGTATAGTCTAT